>PQWD01008856.1:0-59706 GCA_019425675.1 Leucinodes orbonalis
AGCTGAAGAACAACTAGCCATGTCGTTGTCCGCAACATTTAACTAGATGGCTGAACGATGCCGGCGTTTAACGAACGGCCTAGGCATCCAATTGGATGGCTAATTTAACCAGATGGCTGCGACATATATATTGACAGTATTGACACAGTAGTTGTTACAGCAGGTAACCTATACCCTATATTGCGCTAGCATTTCGGTTCTCTGCTTCCTCAATTTCACCAGTGACTTGCATAAGATCTTCAGTCCAACTTATCAAGGTGGAAAGGAATCTTCCCAGACACCTTGGTTACTCCAATTGCTGTCGGACATACGAAATATGTGACCTACCACTTGAACGTGTTTATCCGGCGATGTATATCGATACAGTGTTTCTTCAAAGTTACCCAGTGTAGTTAAGTTGGTGATTATTAATTTTTTTTCTAAAATTCGAGTGCGTTTGACTATTATCTCGCCGGATGGAAAGTGACCTATCAGCCTAAGGTCAATCGCTTTTTGTCTCGAAAACCCCTAAATTGTACGTATCGGGAAAGACAGACGCAGGAAAGTCATTGAAATGAAATGAATAGTGTTTATTCAATTTAGGTCCATAGAGAACACTTATGAATCTCAAATAAAACTACCACTGGTTCGGACGGTAGTTATCTCAGTAATAACTCTTTTAAAAAAAACTTCTCACATTCCACTGCCTTACAGTTCGGAATCTCCAGGACTCGTGGATTAGATACAGGTCAAACATAAGTGTTTCTTAATGTTTACATCCAAACCGGGTGAACGGACGTCCTTCAACAAACCGTGATATCCATGACATTGACACCATTGCCTTAACGAGTTAACGATAAATGTTTAAAACATAATGACTACATTACTGACGAATGGTTACATTAGCACGGACACTAGAGATTTAATGCAGTCTATACGACACTATTACACGCACCATATTATTTATGGCAATGCATGTTCATGTTATGAGATGAGCTGGGTCGACCGGGTGACCAGTTCCCTCACCTGATGATGTAGTATCTGACACTGTCCACCAGTGTTGGCACCTTAGTCCTTTTGGGGCTAGATCTAGCTACTGTTTACTATAGGTGAACTCCTTTTTTTAACCATTTAGCCCAAAAAGGGCCTAGCCCTTTTTCATTGTTTTTAAAATAGTATAACCAAAACGTCTAGTTGTCGCCATGCTAACAAAGGCCACGAAGCCGTTTTTTTTTTTGGTCACCCTATGATTATTTCAGCATTTTTGTGCAGAAAATCTTTTGTTGTTTATTGAAGCTCCATCTAGCCCTTCTTGACTTCTCTAACCGCCCCATTCCTCAAACTAAGGTGGCAACACTGGTATTTACACACCATATTCGTATATCATCGTAGTAAGTACTTTCGTGGTCTAGTGGGCACAGTTTGGCTTCGTGACTCAGATGTCTCGGGTTCGAATACCTAGGAGAAACGTCACTTTGTGCGTTTAGTCTGGTTAGGACATTGCAGGCTGAATCACCTGATTGTCCGAAAACAAAGAAGCCGGGCTGGTCACGTATGTCGCAGAACCGATGGCCGTTGGAGCCAACGAGTTCTGGAGTGGAGACCGCGTCTTGGCAAGCGTAGCGAAGGACGCCCTCCGGCCCGATGGACCGACGACTTGCAAAAGGTCGCTGGTGGAAGCTGGATAAGAAAAGCGGAGGACCGGGATGTCTGGCGCAAAATGGGGGAGACCTATATCCAGCAGTGGACTGCGATAGATTGAAGAGAGAGAGAGAGAAAAAGAAGCCGGTCCGGGCTTCAATTTCAGAAAGGCCTGCTGGAAGATATCTCTAATAGAGATAAGCTAGTCTGGTACTTTATTTTTTCTTACTGTATACTGTAATTGTCACGCTATGTGCGAATAAATAAAGGTAGTCGTTAACATCCACCAGTCCGCAGTGGGCCGCGTCCTAGTAAACGTAGCTTAGGACGCACTCCGGCCCGAGACCGATGACTTGCGAAAAGGAAAGCCTAGGACCGGGATATCTGGGGCAGAATGGGGGAGACCTATATCCAGTAGTGGACTCCGATAGGTTGAAGAGAAATTGTCTTAATATTATACTCAACATACCTACAGAAGCAGTGCTAATGGAGTTAGTGCCACCGCAAGTAGGCCACACTTGACTCGAACCTGAAACAATGAGATTAAGACATTAGAAACAGAAGCCGATTTGTAAAAGGAGCTTTGTATGACGAACGATTCCCTACACGATTAGCGTCCTTTGTGCTTTAAATAATTATTTAAATAGAGATATTTTGAGTTTAATACTGATCTCCAGCAACAGACACGGTTTCGAAGAGACCATTTGATAATGATATCCAGATGTTTTTACGCACAATTTCGTGTTTAAGTCATAATTGTATATGAATATTTATGTCCGATATGGATTCGAAACAAACATACATATTTATATGTATGTTTGTATCGAGTAATCAACTATTTAACTACACATATCCCCTTAATCTCGCAGTAGGAACGTCAAACCAAGATGTTGCAATTCTAACGAGTCCGCATCACCCCATCGATTGATACCGTATCGATGTCAAGCCGCAGACGCGGTGGGTGCGGTGAGCGATACACTTCCTGAATAGGTATCCTCTATAGGTCTTTACAACTATCAGTAAACATTACGTTTTAATCTATCAACACAAACTGGGTAATCCAGTCAAAATACACTGAATTATGATTCCAGTTTGCATTTATTCCCACAAACCGGTTTTTGTAGGCCTTGGATGCGTCATTATTACAAATGACATATCAAGTACCCTTCGAACCCGCTTGTGAGTTGTTTTTATTAAAAAACAAAAGCTCTTAATATTGAGTTCAGGTCACCTATCCGAATAACCCTTGCTATGGTTACTTGACATTTGCGATCATCGACAAACCCTCAAGCCTATCTGAATAATAATTATACTAACCACAATGAACCCACAGCAGTTCATCAATCCCAACTACGACATAATAAAACTCCTAGAACTTTCTAGTCAATTCCAAGCTAACAATAAAGCATTTATTGACGGGGTCAATTACTAAAAAAAACAAAGTAGGCCAACCGCTGTGCAGCTGCAAGGAATCCGTTATTCCGCGCAATACAGTTTTTCCATTGGAAAAACAATTGTGTTCAAACGTCGACACAAAAAGCGTCTTTCCGTGAAATCAGATGACCTCATACAAAGTAGACAAAGGACCGGTCGCAGTTGTATTAACAATTTACAGTTATTTTCATTTTGATAAGTATGCTACATTATAAATAGCTAGGTGGTAGACTCGATACTGAGTCGTCATCGATACTGAGTCGTGCCAGATATCGTCCCGTAAAACAGGAGTGTTATGCACTTTTGTGTTTCGTGATGAGCACACTGTAGCTTGTTAAATTACCGGGTAAACTGGGTGTAATGTAATAGGTACAAATTCTAAAAGGAATTAAAGGCCAAGCAATTAACTAGAAAAATCAATAATAACACCGTGCGTCCAAAGCTGAGAATTCCATGTTTACATTAGTAGATTTTCAGTTCGCGTGTCCGGTTAGGGCGAGCTATGGCGTCCACATTCAATTACACCGACGCGGTAACACGAGCCCAACAAATAAACAGGTAACCTATCAGCCTTCGACTTTGATGAAACTTGTTTGGCCAATCTAATATTTAGTACTCGGCCCATAAGAAAAAAAATAATGGCAATAAATTACATCGCAAAAATTACCACGTAGTTATTTCTGCGTCGAACCTTTTTTTTACGCTCACCTATGGTAAGTGATACGCCTGACCATGACAGAGCGGCTTTGAAATAGACCAACAACTGATAAACAGTTATTATACTCCATCAATGCCGCACTGCGCCCGTCACCCGAGACCATAGATATAAGGTCTCCTGAACCCCGTTTTAATAGCTACAGTGCCCTCATCCCGAACACAGAAGCGCAAATCTTCTGTCGATATCTAGCACTGCGGTGATACTTACTCAGTACCGAGCAATTTTTGCTCTTAGGGAGCACGGAAAATAGAAAAAGACGTAATATAAGAAACCATGGAAAAATGAATGATTCCCGTAAAGTTAGTTCTGGAGTGGAGACCGCGTCTCGGCAAGCATAGCCCTCCGGCTCGATGGACCGACGACTTGCGATAGGTTGCTGGTAGAGGCTGGATGATAAAAGCGCAGGACCGGGATATCTGGCGCAAAATGGGGGAGACCTATGTCCAGCAGTGCACTGCGATAGGTTGAATAGGATGGGACAGGTACAGTTAGTATACAATTACAAGTAATAAGACTCGATGCGCGTCTTTTTCCGGTGCTGCCGGTGCTGGTCGGCCCACAGAATTATTTCTGTTGATATTAATTCTGTGGGTCTGCCACTCTGCCGTCAGTCGCGTTACATTTTCAACGGATTTTGCTGTGAGCCACTCCCATTTTGAGGCGAATAAGTATCCCGTTTTCCACTTACCTCCACTAACGACCTTTCGCCAAAAGTCGGGTCGTAGGGTTGGCGGCCGTCCTATGTTACGCTTGGCAAGACGTATTTTGTACTCGAGAATTCATTTCATTCAACAGCGATTTATTCGTTGTACGTTAAGAAATGTATTAAAGTTATAATAAGAATGGCGAGATATTGTTTCTATCTAAATAATGAAAATACATCGGGACACATTGGCGTGCGATACCAAGATACAAACTTTAAAAAAGTGAAGCTACTGTAACAATTTTCCAAGTTCACTGCCAAATAAGAATGCTGTTCCAACGTAAATCGAATTAGTGCTCGAGCCAAAACCGAATCAGAAGAGTATGTTACATAACTTGAATAAAACCAATAAAGATACAAAGTTTAAGACCAAACAATATTGCGTGTTACGCTCATCCGGCGCGGAATCTCGCTAACTATTACACCAACGGAGACATCAATCTTGCTGTTGTAAATTTTTTTTTTTATGCTATAGCAGGCAAACGAGCAAACGGCTCATCTGATGGTAAATGTCACCGCCGCCCATGTACATTTGCAATACCAGAGGGCACTGAAATGCGTTGCCGGCCTTTCAGCAGGGAATACGCTCTTTTTTTGAAGGACGCCAGGTCGTATCGCTCAGGAAATATCTCCGGCAGCAACTGATTCCACAATTTTGTCGTTCGTGGCAAGAAATTACGACAAAAACGCACTGTCGAGGACTTCCATTCATCTAGGTGGTGAGGATGAAATTTTGAGTTTTGCCTCGAAGTACGGTGGTGAAATGTAGCACTTCCCCCTTCAATGAGCATTCCTGGTTGTCTGTCAGCTCAATAAAATGATAACATTGTACTGTGGATTTATTGTCACAAATAATATAGTTGTACCGTTTTTGTATATGTACTGCAATAAAGTTTGCTACAGAATTTGCCATAACTACATTCAAAATTGAAGTTTGATATCATTTACGATCTATTTTATACTGTGTGTCTAATACATAAAACTCCGTGTTACATAAACAATACAATATCTGTAGAGAAATTCTACTCTTTATTATTCAACCGTGTCACATGTCCTCGTTCCTGACACTATCCAGGATTTGAACAGCCACTGACCATCGATAAAAAAATAATTAGAAATACCTACCGAATTAAGAAACATATATTTTTCGCAATGTATTTTGAAGTAAAAAGAATTTTCCTTTGTTGTTCAATACCTATAATATTAAGCCGAGCGGTCATTCACAGCATGCGACGTGACTTTGTCTCTAATCAAATATACATAAAATTAGCATACAAATATCGTGATTTATAGACTACAGTGTACCCTAACTATCGCATGCAATTCCTCAATGCACTTCTAGGTTACTAGCGACATTACCGTTTATTTTCAGACGACAACACGGCCAACACGCGATTATCGAGACGTAGATGTCCTTCAAGGTAGAAAATGCTAGTAGTTTAAAACTTCTGATATTCATAAATTATCTATATACTTATTTTAATGTCTATTGTTAATTTAATCTTCCTATCGATTAGATTGACGAACAATCAAACCGATCCTAGTGTCAATGTTTCTCAATCACCTTACGCCCTCTGTGTGATGTCGAGACGAATACTATTAAAGACAATTTAACATAATCAGAGCAGGAAATAAATAAATATAATTAATGCCAAATTAAAGTCACTTAATTTCATTACATATTACAATTTAGACCTTGTTATAGATTATTTTAATAGCATGTTTGCAAGATCATAAAAAATAAACGTTGTGTTAAGAATTCAAAGATGGATCGCAGTGTAATTATAGTTTATAGAACCGCAGCCATGAATAATTTCAGAACGCATCCCAGAAATCATAGAATCCACCTGCAAGCGATAAAGCGCTTTGAAGCGGAACGAACGGTTGCGTCTCTGTTATTTTGATCTATAACGATGCGATGTTTTGCTCTGGAAATATATCCTGTGGAAGTTCATTCCACAGTTTAGTCGTACGTGGCAAAAAATGACGACAGAATCGAACTGTGGAAGACCTCCAATCATCCAGGTGATGAGGATGAAATTTGGAGTTCCTCCGAGATGTACGGTGGTGGAACTCAGCCGCAGGTATAAGCCCAAACAACTCAAGGATCCAGCTGGTTAGTAACATCTGTGTCGTCGACGATTCGAGCCGCCCTCTTTTGGATGCGGTCAAGAGGAAGTAGTTGGTATTTCGGCGCCCCTGCCCAAAGATGGGAGCAGTATTCCATGTGAGGCCGAACTTGCGCCTTATAAAGCTGCAAGCGATAACTCGACATGAAATACCGCCGCGATCTGTTGAGCACACCGAGCTTCATAGATGCCAACTTAGCTTTTTCTTCCAAATGACACAGGATATTTTCCCGAGGTGAGTTAGTTCGGCCGGTATAAGATGCATCGCCCGTGCTGTCATCCGCATAACAATGTATTCCGCTAACGTGCAGCATATCATTGATATGCAGAAGAAATAGCGTGGGCGATAGAACACAGCCTTGCGGGACACCAGCATTCACAGATCTAGATTCCGAGCATACACCGTCGACAACAACCCTGATGCTACGATCTGTGAGAAAACTGGTAACCCAGTTGCACAACTTCTCGGAAAGTCCGTATGAAGGCAGCTTGGAAATAAGTGCTTTATGCCAAACCCTATCAAAAGCTTTCGCTACGTCCAAACTAACCGCAAGCGCCTCCCCCTTAGTCTCCAAGGCCTTGGCCCACATGTGTTAGGTACACTAAAAGATCACCCGCCGAACGACCCTTACGGAAACCGTACTGGCGATCGTTTAGCAATTGATGATCCTCTAGGTAATGTAGGAGCGGTTAATTATGAATTCCATGACCTTGGAGAGTAAAGAGGTAATGGCTATAGGTCTATAATTGGACGGATCCGAGCGATCACCTTTTTTAGGGATTGGTTGCACTGAAGCTGTCTTCCAAGATTTCGGAAATACGCCAGAAGTGTAAGAGAGCCGAAAAAGACGAGTTAAGACCGGCGCCAACTCAGGAGCACACATTTTAAGTACAACCGAGGGAATACCGTCTGGCCCGCTCGACTTATGAATGTCAAGAGAAAAAAGTGCACTACGCACTGAACGTTGAGTAAACAAAACCTCAGGCATAATGCAAGCGCACCGCGGGATGGAAGGCGGTGTGCTTTCTCCATCATCCAAAGTCGAGTTTGACGCAAAGAGTTCACCCAAAAGATCGGCCTTCTCTTTAGCGGTATAAGCCAACGTGAAATCCCGGCGCAGTGTGGTAGTGATGGCTTCGAAAATTCCCCGTAGTAGCTTCAGCGAGAGACCAAAATGCACGAGAACCTGACGGCAGGTTAATAAGCCTCTCGCCAATTCTACCGATGTGTTCCGCCTTTGCCTTGGCAATAACTCTTTTGAGGGACCTACTTATATATTTTATGTTTGTATTTTTTTATATTTGTGAATTGATGTTATCTGTTAAAGCCTGCCTAACTGGCGTTTTAGCTAGTGGACAGCCGTGGTGGCGGAATCATTTAACATCAGATGAACCATCTGCCCGATGCCCACCAACAATTTCAAAAAACTATCAATCATCATCATCATCAGCTCATTAAACGTCCCCACCGAGGGGCACGAGCCTACCATTATAGGGTGTTTAGGCTTAAGTCATCCAGTGCGGGTTGGACGACTTCACGTACAACCTTTGAATCTCTTCGCAGGCGTGCGCAGGTTTCCTCACGATGTTTTCCTTTACCGTAAGAGCGTCGGATAACGTACATATAATTTCGAAAACACATAGGTACGTGTCGGAATTTGAACCTCAGCCCTCCCGGTAGGAGGGCCACAGTCCACACCATTGAGCCACCGACGCTCTATCAAAACAACGATCAATACTAAACACGTATCAATGCTCGTTGATACAAATTTCCATCAGTTAAAGACTTCATCAACGCGCTCAGTAAAACAGTGTCTGTACTCTATGCGTAATAGTGTTCCAAACAGTCTTGTTATAAAGTCGCTATATTAATATAGCCTTCGCCTATTGTACTCGTGACAATAAT
This sequence comes from Leucinodes orbonalis, assembly GCA_019425675.1. Classification (NCBI taxonomy): domain Eukaryota; kingdom Metazoa; phylum Arthropoda; class Insecta; order Lepidoptera; family Crambidae; genus Leucinodes; species Leucinodes orbonalis. The sequence continues at coordinate 8,511 of PQWD01008856.1, forward strand.
ATTTGGGCACCATTGTTCCTCAGCTAACAGTTACTAGCCTGTTTAGGGCAAGTATTTGATAACATCGTGCGCAAACTTGGCGCGCTTCAAATATCACCTCTGTTTTTAACAGCGTCTTTGATAATCTATTAAATTGGGTACCGCCACATTAAACTGGCAATTATCCTAGCAGTGAATACGTTTTCCACAATTTACCGGTCAGTAAAAAATATTACATCGACCGGCAACTTGAATAGTGAGGTGAAATGTCTGAAGTCATTGAAACTATGTACAATTCTATAGATAGAACATTTTACACTGAGATCAAATTATTTTTAAACGTTATAAAAGGAGATAATCGCTTTTAGTTAGTTATTTCATGATAAACAATTATATCAGAGCGTCGGTGGCTCAATGGTGTGGACTGTCGCCCTCCTACCGAGAGGGCTGAGGTTCATATCCCGCCACGTGCCAATGTGTTTTCGAATTTTCGAAATTATATGTACGTTATCCGACGCTCTTACGGTGAAGGAAAACATCGTGAAGAAACCTTCATGCACGCCTGCGAAAATATTCAAAGGTTGTGTGTGAAGTCGTCCAACACGCACTGGGCCAGCGTGGACGACTAAGGCCTAATCACCCTATACGGGTAGGCTCGTGCCCCTCGGTGGGGCCGTTTAATGAGCTGATGATGATGATACAATTATCATGAAATAACTAATATTGCATGATATATATTAGATTTCAAATCTTTCTATATATATATGTATTTCAATATAACTATTATTAATCATCGAGACGAACAAATACAAAGCATAAACTATGTTCTAACTTTTAACGGAAACCTCGCAAACATTGAATACGGTTAACACACAAATAAAATGTCAAGAGCCTCTCACGTCTGTTGGGCCCTCAACATAGTACCAACAAAAGGAATACCTACGCACGTGGATACAAGAGATTTCGCCGACTTCTGGATATAAATTGTAACAAAGCGTCCAAAAGGGTTCACAATAATGGACCTTAATACAATAGTGAGAAGGCACACTTTGGACAAGAATCAAAGAGACCAAAAAAGGGTCGGATGGCTATAGGAGTTAGAGTTCAAGCTGGAATGCAATGCAATGCTCTGTTCTGCATTTTAAACTCTCATGGGGAATCTTTAAGGTTTACATTGGTACGTTGTTGTATAAGCACGTATAATATATAGATGTATTTTTATGGGGCTGCGTGTCATATTGTGCAGGCAGGAGTTGAAGTTCGAAGTGAAATGCCATGCTCGTTTATAATAGGTGCGGTTTTTTTCCGTCGAAAAAAATGGGTCTCAGCTTTTGTTTTTACACTTTTATTGCGAGTTTTGGCATCAAACTTATTTTCTTTTCTTAATTGTAGTTTATGAAAAATATAATCCTATCGTAGTAAAACTTTATAGTACTTTATGTACAATTAGGAGAATGGTGTTCAGGTTTTCTTTACTTCGCTATAGAGGGCAAACGAGCCAACAGCTCATCCCATGTACATTTGTAATGCGTTTCCGAAAATAATATATTACAGCAGATAACATCGTTAATATTGTTTATATTTGACGACCCATTTGGTGTCGCGGTTGAGAGGTCGACTGCAACACCAAGGGTTCCGGGTTCGATCCCCGGGCAGTACAAACATTTGTGTGCATGAACATGTCTGTTTGTAATGGTCTGGGTGTTTTCTATGTGATTATGTATGTATTTACAAAAAAAATGTATATAAGTATGTTTATCCGTTGTTTAGTACCCATAATACAGGCTTCACGCATAACTTGGGCTAGATGGCGCTGTTGAATGTCAGTGAATATTTATATTTATTTTATATGTTAAAAATATTAAATTTGAATTGGAACTAGACTATTGAGTGTTACGGGATTCCTTTAAGCATTTGCTAGTCGTAAATCAATAATCACTGACAAGGCCACGAATCTATTTCCCCGCCGACCCATCAATTATATGACTAACGTGTTCTACGGAGCACGCTATCTTCATACATGTAGTTAAGAACTACCTTAATAGCAATCATGCTACGAATTCCACTGAATGGCTAGAGTAGTCTATCAAAAGAAAATCATGAAAAATAACAAATAAATGTAGAGTCGATGCCGGAGAAAAATGAAGCATGAAATAGTTACAAAAATAACTAGCAGATAAAATATAAAAACAACAATATCTTAACAAAACTGAAATGTTTCTTCAAAAATGTCCAACCTAACTTTTACCTACCTAACTGTACGTTAAACTGTCACAAACAAGGAACTGTGCTGACATAAGAAGTAACAAAGTTCAACTTGTAATAAAAAATATTACCGACCAACGTCGGTGCAAAACCTTTCGAACTAACATCAAAAGCTTGTTTTCCAAGCCAGCGGTTCGGCGGTAAACGCATTATTACTGCCCCTTACCTACAGAGGCATCGCGCAACCGAAATTGAGGTGAGAATTCACATTTCGTAATTGCAAACGGTTTATTAACTCTCAAACAGTTACTTGGTTACATTTACCTCGGATTATTTGCTAAGATCATACGGTTAAGATGTCAGAGCTGTAACCGTTAAACCGGTTTTCAGTTTATTAATTAATTTATGGTTAACACATTTAGTAAATTACAATATTTAATAATTAATATATGGATAAATGAGTAGATGCTTTAGGTAGATAAGCTTTGTTTTTCTTTTTTTACGGTAAATAAATAAAGTTAACACCAAAAACTACTCTTTACATTATTGCTTACTTTTTCAAAATTATTAATAATTCCAATAAAAGAAGACATAATAAAGCTTAAAAAAGTACGATAGATTAAAAAATAAACATCATTTCATCCTGTAATCCCATAACACAACGTAGCTCCCTCATTTACAAATGAAAAGGGAGACGCCTCTAACTTCTTTAAATAATAAAAGAGATCCCTTCAACGTTGAATAGGGCGTAGGTTGGCCTATATGCATAGTAAATAATGTACAGCCAACATCATTATATTGCTAATATTAACCTGGTTAAAATTCCTAACATGCTTTTTTCATAATATTATTTCATCATCATCATATGTAGCAGAACCGATGGCCGTTGGAGCAGACGAGTACTGGAGTGGAGGAGATAGCGTAGGACGCCCTCCGGCCCAATGGACCGACGACTTGCGTTAGGTCGCTGGTGGAGGCTGGATGAGAAAAGCGGAGGGCCGGCTATCTGGCGCAGAATAGGGGAGACCTATGTCCAGCAGTGGACTGCGATAGGCTGAATAGATAGATAGATATGAGCCACATGATGTCCAGTGCTGAACATAGGCCTCACTCAATAAGTTCCACTCAAACCGATCGGAAACTATCTGCATCCAGCGGCCACCCGCAACCTTCCATCATCATCTGTCCATCTTGTAGGCGGCGTCCTACGCAGTGCTCGCCGGTACGTGGTCCCGTGGTAATTGGAAAACTCAAAGGTGACTGACTCACATAGTGATCTATCAACGCACAGCTCAAACCACTGGGCAGATCGGGCTGAAATTTGTCGTGCATGACTTAGGCATCCGCTAAGAAAGGATTTTGATTAATTATACCCCTGAGTCGATAAAACAGGACAGAAAGTTTGAATGAAACTTTGTCAATTTTAAAACCATCGAGCTAGGACTTTTTATGCATAAAGCTACTAATGACGTAGGAATCCCCTAAGAAACAATTTCCATGAATTTCACCCTTAAGGGGTTAATTATTGGCTCAAAAATAATACTTCTTAACGAGAGCGAAGCCGCAAACAAAAGCTAATAAAGTGATAAAATGCCAAGGGTAAAAAATATACTTGATAGCCTCGGGCATTGCCACCGTTGATTTCGGATTTTTATCGAATACCTACGTATATAAAAAAGTAAAGCCACATTATTTATATGACCTTTAGCCCTTTATCGATCTAGCTCTGATGTGTGAACAATGTAGATTGCTTGGTGTGAAGCAGTGTCCTTCAATCTACATTGTTTAACATTCTGAGTGTAAAAATGCCAGACATTGAATGTTGATTAAAGGGCCTGGGCAAGTGCCTGCATTGACTACACTTTGTTATTGTATGAGAATTTTCTCGAAAACTCTTACCACATGTTGCCTCTATCCGGGTCGTTATAGGTGTATACCTGTAAAAATAATAAAAAATATACAAAAAAGGAAATATCATAGCTCCTTATGTATATTCAATAACTTCTATGTCGATCCAAATCAAACAATTATGTTTGTTAATTGGCGTTCGTATGCAAATGTATTTTATATAGTTCATATTTAAATTTAATGTATTTTATGAGAATCATAATAATACGTTATTAATAAGATTATTTTTGGTTGCATAAATATTAACCACAGAATCCATATTTGGTATGGTAAACTAAATAATGAAACAAAAGAAAAAATATAAGGAATTTCAAGAAATTTAAGCACAACAGAAAAAAGACAATTTAAAGAAACATTACACCCAACCGGCATCAAAACAAATAACATTGATCTATAATTGAACATTAAAACAAAACTTGATTTCTTTGAGAAATCTAAAACAGCAGGTAACAAAACACTTTTAAGTAAAAATAAACCCAACGGTCACTCAAATACGATCTTATTTCACTTTTACTTGCATGTATTTTAATGGTACTGTACATAAATACGTAACATGTATATTTAAACCCACAATCCGAGAGAACATTCGATAAAGTAAATCACATAGTATCGTTAAACGAACGACATTCCTTTATGAGTCCACTGAAACTGGTCCGTCCATCCTTCGATTAGCATAAACATACAATTAACCTTATTTACATTAATATAATCAACCTCTAAACCCGACCTGTCCGATGCGGCTTTACAAATATTGAGGAAGACATAATGGTTGTAATACACATCTTAACCCTATACTGATTTAACGGCCAATTTGGAATGGACAAACACCTATATTTGTTCTGAGTATTTTACACTAAGTACATATTACATTTAAAATCAATTAACTCATCGCGTGGTAGATACCAAATATTATATACATGACATTGTACAATACATTTTAAGTTGACTAACAGAATCCACTGAGCTACTTTTTAAAGTCAAAACGACATATAATTCCTTCCATTTTCTATGGCAATACGAACTATGACGTTAAGAGGATAGATTTATCGACTCACGCATTGTTTAAACCTTTTTGTATTGAATAAAGAAATAATACGGTATGTTGATGATCATAATAATTGTTTAAGCTGATGTAAATGTTATACATACATGTAACATGTTCATGTATCATTTTAAAGTTGAACCGTCCGTATTAGAGCCTCCTGGGATGGGCGACGCTCGAGCCGTCGATGCCGAAAACAGTCTCCCGGATGTTGTCACGAGTTTCACTGCCAAGGAAGTGCATAGTGTAATACAGCAAATGGTAAGGGGTAAGTCCCCCGGTCACGACGGCCTGAGCGTTGAACATCTTAAATATGCAGGTGTACACTTACCGCGTGTGTTGGCTATGTTTTTTAGTTTATGTATTAATCATAGTTATTTGGCACAGGAACTCACTCGTACTATTGTTGTCCCGGTGATTTTATAATTATTAGCGTTTCAGTTCTATTTCTGAACCCAATCAACAACCCAATAGTCCCTGGATGTTTACCGATAAGATTGGAAACATTTCTGGAGCGTTATGAACTCTCGTCCTTTCTAAATATCAAGGTCAGGCATTTCTGTGAACTTTGGTCTTACGCACAAATGTCCAGGGGCGGAGGAGTGACTCACCAGGTGACCCGAGCTCGTTTGCCTCCGATTTCATTTGAAGAAAAACTGAAGCTTTTATGCTAAACATACATCTCTTTGTAATTTATCCATTATCTTACAATAGTGCATAATGTTTACTGTATAACCTGTTTACTGTTGTTACTTTAAAAGTGGGTTAAAAATATTTTTTTACATGAATCAAATAATGTATATGTAGGCCCTATTTAAAGTCAGAAGAAATTATATTATATATCTGTTTATTATTATTGTATTACCTAAAGACCAATTCACACAATACACAAAGAAACAAAAAAATACATTAGAAATAACTGTCGAAAACGAAGCCTTACACAATGAAAGCTCTATTCAATCGTACAAGAATCAGCATAAAAGGCGGGCGGAACCCGAGAAAGTTCAATGACCCGTCTTATCTCGGACACCCAACTTTATCTATCTACAATCCACATCTAGCGCCTCTGAGCTTAATCGATTTCCATATTGTGAAAAAACAACCTTATTTTCAAGGCCGTTAGTCTTATTTTATCACAGCAACCGTAACATTTAGGGGATTCTGCGGTTTCTAGCAATTGATATAAGTAGATAAGTATTACAAAACATTTCTTTGATCGAATTTTATGAAACGTTAGCATACTTTGCAATATGCAAATCGTTTGCCAAATCCACGTTTAAATTAGATAAGATATTATATTGACAACGTTTGAATTTAAACCATATATAACTTAAAAGACAGACAAAAATTCTTATTTGCTGATGGTTTTGTATACCACTGACACGTACGTCATATTTTTAATAAGTAATAAAGTTTTATTCTAGGCCGTTCGCCGTGTGGTCAGTGTGGTGACGGCAGATTTGAGTTCACTGTAACGCCCCTAGTCTTCCCGCGGGTGCCTTTAGAGGTGGCTTAGGTTAAATAATATAAGCAGAGTACAGGTAGCAGCACTTTCTCATTTAAGCTTTTTATCGGTACTGCTATCTCTAACTTGCCTGCCATGTATGGATATTATGGCAAAACCCCGCTCTATCAACGAAGAGGCCCTGAATCAGGCAATGGATTGAGATGAATCTCTTATAGTTATCCAATTTAAGTACCTTACTTTCCGGCAATAAATGATACACGGTGACGATTCCTGCCTGGCCAACTAACGAGCATTTATATGGCCTTCAATTTGGACGCAAGTAGCCCATACATGCTAAAAATATAACTGCCAAAACATGAATAAAGGTATGTAAAGTCTTTGCACTCGTAAAAATATAAACTTACTGTTTACGCTAATCAGATTTCACTCCTGGACAGTAATCTTTTAAGTAAAGTTGAGAACCAGGCGAAAACTTTAGATAGGTAACGTTACGAGTATTACTGGAAACTTAACTTAGTGCTTCCAAGTCGCAATTAAGCACCAACCCTATAATTACACGTTGAAATCAGTGGTTGTTAACCTAATGAAGAAATGTATGAAAATAATACACAAGACACCGCATGAAATTATTTGGTTTCATTTGATATTCAATTTTTTTTGACGTTGTAGATTAACTCAACTTCAAATTGTTTTGAACACCATTTTTTTATTCAGCATTCCTCATACTGTAGTTAATATTAAGGCATTCATTATTTATTTATAAGGAAATAAATAAACATCAATAAATAGATCCAGACAGATGACTATGGACCAGCAAGACAGTCACATATCCTAGCGAGGAACAAATGCATAATTGGATAATTCACGAATCACAAATCGTTATGTCGTTAGTGCCGCGGATAGGGTTGCCACCCGTGTATACTCATATCGCCCTTTATTTCAGTCCATTGTACATAAATACATTAAAAAAATACACCTATCATAAATTCATCGGTATTCAGTTTCCACGCGTTTTGCGTCAAGGAACAAGGAACCGAGTTTCCATTAATTTAATTCAAAACAATTCGTTTTTAACTAATAGGCGAAGAGCCCCAACCGTAGAACTTAATTCAGCAATGCTCAATCCATAAACACAAAGGAACCATAGAGGCCTTCTACAACCTCCTTACTAGACACCTAATTGGCTGAAGTAACCGAGTATGGATTAACCATAACTTAAACATTCTCCCAACAATTATGTTGTAAGATTAATTGCCCTGGTAACAGAACTATACATTGTCCAATCTTTATTTTTTCACGCCTATGATGAACTGTTTTTATATAAGACAAATGTTAGATGTTAGATGGCACCACCAGCCGTGTAAACATCAGATCCACGTTAAAATATTGATCAAAAATTATATAAAGAATCTACATCCTTTATAAAATACAGAATAAATGTGTTCTAAACTACTTCAATAAAGTGTGATACTGTTATTTCGTAAAAACAGTCGACTTACGTAAGAAAATAGATTTAAAAGTATATGTGTAAATAATTGGCGTAAAAAGACTTTAATTCAAATATGACTTTTAAATTCACTATCTAATAACGTTAACGAATCCAAACGGGGATATCGGGTGATCTTGTGTATTTTCCAAATCGTACAATATTTTTCAAAGTTTTAATAATAAAAAAACTTTTCAAAAATTGTGCCAATCCTAACCGCGGATGGACATCCCCCATGTCGCGTCGCTCCGTTTCCTTCGCGTGGCCGACCTAAAAATATCGAGAGCCGACGCACACCGAGACAATACGCCATCGCTAACTCGATAACTTTGTTAATTTATCATCTACAGCTCCATGTGTCCTATTGTTAACATTTGTTTCCGCTCTATTTGTTTTGAATCCAATCAATCGCCCAAACCAATTTGTTGGTGCATTTAATTCACAATCGCGGTTGCAAATATGTCTGCCGTTCAGTCAAAATTATTTTGGTTTAATGTTGACGTTAATGGAAACTATGTATGTTTGACATGTCTAACCTTGGCACTGAACCAAAAGCCGAAAATTCTAAATCCAATTATATCAGGATAAATTCTCATGCTTTAAGTAGTACCTATGCAAATGTATAATGTTAATTTAACATAATGTAAGGTATATTTCGATTATTTCTAGCTGCAAAGTAATAATGTAGCCTGCAATTTGGGAACTTATCAACGGATACGCAATTAAGCATTCTTCTATTTTGTTTTGTAAATTCATACATCTTATACATAAACTTGTGAGCATCTTTGGCTCATTGGTGTGGACTGTAGCCTTCGATCATATCTATAGATCCAATCTTGAGGGTGCAGATACGTTACATAGATATTACAATAGATTATATACGTTTATCAGAAACTCCTACGGTAAAAGAAACTGCGTGAGGAAAGGAACACGCCTACGAAGAGAGAAAAGGTTGTTCGTGAAGTCAGCCAATCTGTGTTAGTGCGTTTTTTTCTCATTGCTAAATACAATAGGTTCATCATCTTCCTCAGCCTATAACGGTCCATTGCAGGGCACAGGCCTTCCCGCAAATTATATATATGAAGAGATTGAACCGTAACCCCCCACCTGAACCTTATGTGGATTCATGGGTGTTAACGACTACCTAAGACAATCCAAAAATTGTAGCCGGGGCCGACATTTCTTTTCGGACAATCAGATGATTTATAACAGGTTAAATCCCCTTATTGTTTTAATTATTGTGGTCCCACTTCTTATCGTTCATTTCCATTCCACCAAAAAATACCACAATTAGATTCCGTTAAAACATTCGTCACCAAAGCTCGTACGAGTCCGACGCACCGAGAAAGTGCTATCTTTAATATTCACACGCCCACCCAATTTAGATCTCACACCGAACAGTGGTCATGGTCCTGTAGTAGTAACGTGATGTTCATTTATACTGGTCGACCTTTCATCGTCCAGCCTTGCTGGAGCTGCAGGTATTGGTATTGTTGTCCGCATTTCGTGTATCGTTCTGTGGTTTGTTAGTGTCAGGGTGGGTCAGAGTTAAATGGCCGGTGTCGGTTCCGGGCGAGCTCAGCGCGCAGCCTCCGCGGTATCGACCGGCCGCGCCCGCTACCACGTGCTCCATTCACCGGCGCACCACGTGCGGAATACAGTCTCGACTCCAATAAATGTTCATGATTAGACATCAGTAATAGTGAGGATAACATTAGATTACCGTTATTGTAATGTAACGTTATTGCGATTAGGATTAGCGACGCGATGGCGCCCAACGCGTTGATTTAATGCGTAACGCCTAACATTTCTGTTCCTGGCCATCAACAATTTAAATCGTATTTTTTTTATTTGGAAACACAGCAGCATTTTTTAAACAATCATGTCCTTAATAAATGAGTACATTTTTCATTATTTTGTTAGTTAAGTTATTCGATTTATTATGTTCAGAAATAATGATTAAAAATATAAATAAGACAGTAAATCTCAATGAATGAATCTCATAAATATTATTTGCATCATCAGATATAATACTAAACTGCAGTAAACAGTACAAGTACAGTCCGAATAAAAAATCTAACATTGCAATGCACATACGCTGAACTGAATGCGATGCTTCAATCTCTATTGCAATATGCATTTATTCAATATCGAATTGATCCCGAGTGACGTACTGCAATCCAAATAAAAGTAACATTGAAATCCAATCGTATCAGGGCATCAATCGCGAGAGTTAACCTACCAATACAAAACTGGCATCAATATTGACCCAATACAAGTTTACTCCGCATGAACGTCGGCCTAATTGTATCTGTGGAAAGATATAATACAGTGGGTATTATGCAATCGTATCTGCAATCAATCGGTAAAGCAGTTGAATTAATATTACTAAAGGGGGTCCGTATGACTTATGAAATCCTTTTAATTGAATATAATGGAGATTTGATTAGAAGACAGCACAAACCGACTAAGGATAATATTTCACAAACTTGCTGTTCCGAATCTTCGTCTTCACAAAGTAGGGAAATCTTTTGTCGGAAATTGTATAAAGTATTTTAATAAAGTGCCACAAAATATTGTTGATTTGCCCTTGCATAAGTTTAAAGCTTTAATTAAAACTACCCTTGTTGAAAAAAGGATATTACACAGTAGATGAATATTTAGCAGACAAAATTTTGTGGCGTTAGTCTGCCTGCATTGTGTTCCAGGAGCAGACGCATATAATTGAATTGTATAAATTTGTTATTTGACCAAACTCTGTAAAACCAAGTATTGAAAAGAGTAACCCACGAGTTTCTTGCCGGGATCTTCTCGTTGGATGGCAGCATTCCGAACCGGTGGTAGAGTCATTAGATTTAATAAAAAAAATATATACTGTTTTGACGATTCAAAAGTATCTGTAAAGATTTATTTGAATAAAGCATTTTTCAATTTCAATTTCAATTATTTTTCGCTTTAACATACGATAGTCCAACCACTGCGATAGTCCCCTACGCTATTGAGCCCTTCACCTTCAACTATTAAACGCCAGGAACGCAGACACAATAGAACATTGAATGGTGTCATCGGCCGTCAAATTTTATTTTTAGTAACATAATTAATTTGATAGTTTAAAACGCTTTTCCTTTTCCCTAACTATTCTAATAAAAAATATGCAAAAATGTTTTAATAAATCATATCATTTTACTGTTTTATTTTCCCGACTTCAAATACATATGTAAAGAAACTCTTCCTGTTACTAATTACAAAAATCAACGAACGAACCGACAATAATTTGACCCACAAACAAAACTAACAAATTCAACGGACACATTCCAGTATCCGCCAAATTCCAAAGTAACACAGAGTCTGCAACTGTAAATTCTTCGCTCGCAAAGCATGATGAAGTATTATGTCATGTCAATTAGGAGGTGCCTAATGTCGGGCATCATCCATCACGCTGTTGAAGCAAAACCCTGTAGGAAGCTCGTATCCTGCCTCCGATGACTGACGCCGTGAGTGTTCACGTCACGGTATGCTTGTAAATGGTTATATAAAAGTCATAAGTGTCCATCGTGTTGAAACCTCGGAGGAACTAGACTCCTCCGAGTGTTGAAACATTTGTGTTTTACAAGTACATTAAATTATTTTATTTAGTTTAAATTTTACGACCCCCAATTTTTATAATTCCCTATAACTATTAAGTTTTACCGGTTTTGTTATGAGGCTGAAATTGGCAGAAAAAGTGCGATGGACAGGTACGAAAGACTTGGTTGCAAAAAGCTGTTAATTTAACTTGTGGCTGCAACTGATAATCGTTAATTTTTTTAAACATTCTTTTGAAATTAGCTGTTTTTGGGACCAAGTCTATTTTCTTTTTTCTTTGCTATGGCGTATTTTTGTGCTAGAATATATTTCTGCCAGTTTGTTCATGTTTTGTTATAAATTCGAATAAAAAAAACTACATCATAGATAAAGACGTTGCTCTACATCAGTCAAGGCAATTGTCCATGGCTTACCTATTACTGACAACTAAGACTTAGATCTCCGAGGTTCGTTAATAGACACCTAAAAAACAGCACAGATTAAATTCACAGAAATCACGACGAACCTGCAAAAATGCCCAATTGCAAATCACTAATGGTAACGATTGCGAAATTTGCAATCGAGAATATTAATAAAAGGAAGAATCGTCAATCGGTCGGTATGACGCGAGCCAATTAGTCCCATTAGAGCAATGGAGCGGATGGCCGGGCGGTCGCAGACTTTATTGGGAAATTCATTTTGTTCCGCCCCACGACACTGTCGCTTCTCGCTCTGTGGACAGTGACGTTTATCGCTGATAGACTCCGGTATATCATAACTGGCCCTACGAGTATTCAGGAGGTAGAAATAAACTGATTACTGGTTTGGTTATTATTGACTTTTTTTAGTAAAACCACCGTTACTCGACAAATAATCATAACTAAAATAAAAGTTTTTTATTTATTTTACCATTCAAATATTTCAACGCAACTTTCAAAGTACATAAATCTTTAAGATTTAAATGTTATTACAAACCTCTTTAATAACAAATGGCGCCGAAATAATTCTGTGTTTAGACAACGTCATGATTTGCGCAATTCTTACTTAATACGACTTTTACACATTTTCCAATACATATGAATGCATTTATTAATGATTATTTTTAAAATGCATCATGTATATTCACATGAGCATGTAAGAACACCGTAACAATTGAATAATTATACAACAACACAATCGTTATTATGTTGTTGTAATTAGATTGAATCCTTTATTATTACTATTAAATAACCCGTTACACTTCCCTAATAAGTTCCAAGTGTTAAACAACAATTTTATTTTGACTTGTTTCGTAAGGTGTCCTAGAATATTAAAAAAAAACTAGACAATTCGTATCTTGCAGTCAAAAGTTATAAGCGATAACAGCCATGTTTGGATGTTTTTTTTAATTTTTAAAAATGTGTAATATATGTGCTCTTTCTTAGATTTATATTAGCTTGTCCTAGATTATGTACTACACGATTTAAAGCAAATTCTAGACAATTTGGTCGTAGCAGTCAAAAGTTATAAAACTTCATTTTGACATCGCGTTTTTTCTGCCAGTGACATCACAATGATCTTACTTTGGATATACAAGGGATATCTGATGGTAGCCAATTACCAAGTTGTAGGCTGTGAACATTTTGCTGAGAATTCTTAAAAAAATACGTCACTGAATACAAGACCAGAAAATCACGTTTTACCCGAGTCGGAAAAACGTTAACAAAACGCAGCAAGTAAACGGGGATGTTTGTTTTTGGTAACCGTAGCTGAAAAACATGGGCGGACAGAATAAACACACAAGTCGGACAAAACAACGTACATTTAATTAAATGCTGCCTCGGGCGGCATTCCATTAAACTAGATGTTATGCTGCACATCAGTAGTTCAATGGGAAATTGATTTTAGCCCGAATACGTAATGGATGACACGGATAGACCATCGTCTCTCCGAATAAGAAAAAGAGCTATGTCGTTTAAAAACAGTTCTCTATTGTTTTGCCCGCTAAGCATTCAATCTGATAATAAATTTCCATCTTTGTAATGTAGCCCATCAAATACAAATAAAACTTATTGTATTCCAATCGGCGTAGGAGTTATACCTCAAGCATGCGCGCACGCACAGCACGTAAGCCGTGTATTGACTGCCGACGTACGCTATGGAATACAAACAATTTAAATTAATCATTACGCAATCACGCATCAGTGCTTTGGTTCCTTCCTTTTCCTTTCGTTATCCAGCATTATTATGGGATTCACGAGGATTAGTACTCGTAAGTAAGACCAATACTGACCCAGATTGACTTGAGAATGTAATGCGAGTTTTTTTTTAATTAAAAATCTGAGCGCGTTTGACTGCTATCGGTACCTTATAGAAAGCCTAAGCCTAATAATGTATAATGCAAACTCGAATAAGGGCTTTATACTCTTGGCTTGAAAACCCCTAATTGGCTTCAAAACCCCTTAATTGTGCGTATCGGGAAACAGACGCAGGGAGGTCACTCCATTGATTCCACTGCATGCAGTTCAGGTGAAGTAAAAACCGAACTTTTTTCCCTTCAGCGTGCCAAATATAGAACTAAAAATATAAGTTACAATGTGTTTTGATCTACTTATCTGCTTTTCAAAAAGACGTAATTACCTTGCTCTTCATTTGAAGCCATTGGAGCAGACTATTTCTGGAGTAGAGACCTCGTGTAGGTACGTAAACTATCATTATGATTATCCACATAGTCTCCTTAGTGTTTAACTAATAAAAAAATTAAAAATATTAACAGTGCACCATTTGATGTCATATTGTTTATAATGTCATTGACAATGTGTTGAAATATGGCGTTTTGACAGATCGAAAAAAGTAGTTGATCTATCAGTCAATATGTCTATCTAAACAATAAATTAGAATTAATTTATTAATTTTAGTTTCTGAATTTTACTGCGTTAATGATTGACCCCATGGTCATTAACATTTAATCGAAAATCCAATGATTTGATTATTATGTAGACAACCCTAGTCTAACAGTAGACTGCACGGCTACCATGACGCAAATGACATTTGTGCCACAAATTATATTCCACACCCATCACTCGAATATGGCGATGGTTAATAATTCATCAGTGACGTCAGCATTGTGAGATAAATCTCAGATGACCTCACTTATCGACAAGCAAGGATGACTACCGCAACGTTGTGTATACGCACAATGGATTATTTATCGGGTAAATATGTATCCCTTTGTATCCAGCTTGAGTATGAATAATATCAGACAAAAATGCTTGTTTTTGAAATGAGATCCTTGACAGCACTAAACACAAAACCAACCAATACAAATTAACAGATTTATAAAGACCCAACATTGAACTCAGTTTTTAACTTTTTATTTCGACACATTAAGGCTCATATACTAGAACGAGACTCAAGCATTGATCTTTACTTAAATAGAGTTAGAAAGAGATGCCGCTATTTATCGTACATAGCGCTATCCCCTATGAAATTAATTAAGTCTATGAAATAACATGTCCATTGTCCGCCTCATCTGGTCTTAACCTATACACTGAACAAAAAATTATTGTTTTTGCGATTAATATCAAATACTTTGTAAACATCGGTGCTCGCCAAGTGCAAGTTATGCACTTCAGGGTTACATAATTAATAAATTAATAATAGCTTTTATTTAAACCGGAAATTAAGTTTCCAATGTCCTGTTTTAATAAATTAGCTTAAAAATAGTTTCGTATTAAGTATATCGATTCTGTACAACGCACGAACTAAAGTATATTCCTAAGCAAACAGGAAGCATATTCCCTTAACCCTAAAACAACATTAGCGGCGTTGAGGGATTAACTATGACGTATGAATGTAGACGACCGCTCCGATGGTCAGTGACCCTGGCTTCCGAAGATTATTGGTTCGGATCCCGGAAGAAGCAGATGTTCGTGCGATGTTTTAAACATTAACAACGCTGTGTTTTGGATGTTTATGTAAAAGCGCATTTTACAAGTGCAATGAATTTTAATAGCGGATAATAAGCAAGGTGTAGTGATTCATGTATTTTAATCAATACAGAATGGGAATACAGTTTATTTGTAATGGTTACCAAAATGAGAAAAGACTCAACTACCATCATTGTTACCATATAAATATATTTAGATTATATATCACAAAATTAACTAAACAAGTGACACCTAGTGTCTTAATAAATAATATTCCCCTTAGGATTGGAGGTTGAGACTTGAGACCAACTACACATCCTTGCAAAAAAGTATAGTATATTAGCAAGTATAGACTCCCAAACGTACGAAAGTATATTACGACATACGTACATCCGAGGTTCTATTCTATTCCTATACTGAGCCACCATTTAGCTCGTCGCATATAGCTTGAGCTCCCTATACCTACCTATGCCATGTGGAGAGGTCTGTGCTTTACAGTGGAACGCTATAGGCTCATGGTGAAACAGCATTAAAGACTGAGAGCCATCGCGATATGCCCAGCAAAGCTACAAAAGCCATCAGCGGACAACAGCGAAACGTACATAAAAAAAATACACAGATAAGCAGCTACGTAAGACTGTAAAAAACTATTTTTGACAGTTACCTTCAACTGTAAAGTTACCTAAAAGTAAGAAGGATAATAAAAACAATTATGAACTCGATTACATCCTCATAATTAGTTTAGATTTAATATGTGCAAATCGCGGAAGTTTAAGACAGTACTACGTATGACTTCAGAACAAATTAGTATGAGCGGCAACCGGCTAAAGGTTTAAATAAAGATCTTGAAAAAGATCATATTAGTATGATAGACGGCACGCTTTCCAAAACGGTAAGCAAAGCTCTTCCCATTCGCTATTGCCACTTATTTGGACAGCCGTCCGCCAATACGGGACGGATTGAATGCATCGTGTCCGGCTCATACCGATAGTTATATAGTCTCATGTCCGTATGTGCTTCCTGTACTAACACAATGATGTAAAAAGTATAGATTTGTGATAATTTTGTTCACAAAGGGCGTCGTTAGCTCAATGGTGTGGACTGTCGCCCTCCTACCGGGAGGGCTGAGGTTCAAATCCCGCCACGTACCAATGTGTTTTCGAATTTCGAAAAATATATGTACGTTAATCGACGCCCTTACGATGAAGGAGAACATCGTGAGGAAACCTGCGCACGCCTGCGAAGATATTCAAAGGTTGTGCGTGAAGTTGTCCAACCCGTCCGCGTGGACGACTAAGGCCTAATCACCCTATACGGGTAGGCTCGTGCCCCTCGGTGGGGACGTTTAATGAGATGATGTTCACAAAACAACTGAAAAAAGTGTTCCGAATGCAGCGACAGCACACAAACATATATTTCGAATGAGCGTACATTTACCTGAACAAAGAGCTTACTACTGTATTCTCATTGGCGGTTCGTTTTTGAGGCACTGGTGGCGTATCTACCTTTATATATACAGAATATCATTGTACTAACACACGTGCACTCCCTGCTGAGAATCAGCAATAAAGATATACATTTTATATTCTGACTAATGGCTGTAGGCCGCAGATCTTATCAGCTTCACCGGCAAATTGCGAGCGCAGAATGGCTATCAGCCTTCAACTTATGTATACAATTCCAAACTTTTTTTAAATGTTATTATAAGTGTACAGGACGGTCTGGGCGCTCAGCTGATGGTAAGTGATACGCCAGACCATGACAGACCGGCATTAAAGGAAACCAACAACTGGTCTCTTATACCCGGTAATTTCACTAGCTACAGTGCCCTCATCCCGAAACACAAAAGTGCATAACACTCCTGTTTAACGGGATGATATTGGCACTGCGGCGGTACCTACCTAGACGACTCAGTATCCAGACTACCACCTAGTTCTAGAAGTAGTTAGTCTAATCTTTGTTTTTGTTTACTTTAGTGTATTGATAGTAATATAAATATTGTAATGTCCTTTCAGTGTTACATGAATGAGACGAACAATTCTTGGGCATAAATACATTCTGTCGCATAGTCTTATAACGCTGACATTCATTATTTTATAAATGGACCCTTAAAATGTGAGTTGGTTACATGCTGCTGTTGCTTTTGGCAAACAAAAACAGTTTTTGAATATCGAAAAGTAAAAAACTATTTACAAAGTATGTAAAATAATGTAAAAATCAACGACTGATACCAGTACTGGTACACTAAGTTACCATATAAACCGTTAAGTAATATTGCAGATGACCCTCGATCATTCAAGACAAACAAGATAGAAACATTTAACATTAAAACTTTAAATAACGACACATTAATCATTTGAAGTGTGAACACACAAAATATTAAAAATATCTGTTTTCAAACGACATTAACTCAGCAGATGTACCAGGCACCAGATATTGGGGCCAAGGGCATTTAAAAACGTTATTAATCTTAACTTCTATGCCAACCGAAAGAGCTGTTATTAAAATTTAATTATTTAAATGTTGGCAATACACAATTTTAATGTTAAAGTGCATTTCGATGACGATAACCGGAACGATAAATCAAGCCGACGGTGCGTGTAATCGCAGACGATCGCATTACACGTAGATGGCGATGATGCTTATCGGGATGTCTGCAATCGATTATGAAGCCTATTTGGACCACTGAAATCACAGATTTGAAGTGAAAACTTACCCAACCCCTAGTGGGTTGGGTAAGTTCTAATACAACTAAAAATCCTTTTTTGCCACACGGGCGATGAATAAGTGTAACTAATTTACAACTTTTTAGAGTGAATATTACAATATTAAGTTAGATTACAATTTATTTTCAACGATATTAAATTATACAAAATTAAATATTTTAAGAACCGTTTGCAATTTAATATTCTTTTGTTATTATTTCTTAAATTAACTGGTATGTTAAGGTACAGACGGTTGATTTTAGCGACAACAACGACTGCTTTGTAGTCTTTATTTTCCGTCAACACTTTCCTGTGCCCGTCAGTCCCGTCACCCGAACCGACAAATGTTAGGTCTCTTATACCCAGTAATTTTACTAGCTACAGTGCCCTCATCCCGAAACACAGAAGAGCAAAACTCTCTTATTTCACGGGACGATATCTGGCACCGCGGTGGTACTTACGTAGACGATTCTACCATATACCAGTTAATATTATATATTTAAGTATAGCTCTCCCATACTTAAATAGATAATATTAACCGGCAACCATTGTAACAGTTGTTCCTAGAAACAGTTTAATATGTAATGTAACAATTACTGTGCGAATGCCTGAAACAAAGCAACTGTTTATCAGCACGATAACAACCCCGGACGCATTCGCCCACATTAAGTGAGATAGCATATTAAAAAGTATTTAAAAATATTCAACATAAGCTATTTAATTTGCAGCATAATCAATTTATTCGTATGTAATTAGAACACATAACTGTTTCGTGTACCTGAAACTCGAGTTATTGATTAGATAATTATTTATAAAAGCTACTTTGAAGACATTACGTCCTTCATTGAAATATGAAGATTCGCTTACGAGTAAGTAGCTCTTATACATTTTGCGAACATGTGAATAAACTTCCTCAGTTATCTTCGCATATGGTGCAATGGCCGAGACGTCGACTGCTACACCAAGGGTTCCGGGCTCAATCCCCGGGTAGTACAAACATTTGTGTGCATGAACATGTCTGTTTGTAATGGTCTGGGTGTTTTATATGTACCTATAATATGTATGTATTTACAAAACAAAATTTATATAAGTATGTTTATCAGTTGTTTAGTACTTATACTACTTCACGCTTTACTTGGGGCTAGATGGCGCTGTGTGAATGTCAGTGTATATTTTTTTGTATAAGCCCGGACTAGAATAAAGGCTGAAATCCATCTATACTCGCCACTTGCCCAATGAATCTAGCCAATAGTGGCCAATAGAATCCGCTGTCCGTAAATAAAAATAATCCTTTATCAGCAGTATTCCAAACTTTCAACACAACTGAATGACTGAAAGTGTACCATAGTGCAGTAGATTTTTGGATTGTTGTAGACCGACGCGATTCTCAGAGACCACTTACCAGGTGAAGCGTGTGCTAATTTATACAATTTAAAAATAATTTTATATACTTATGAATGGAGTAAAGTTGGTTAGTTACTTTAGTCTTTAGTAAATACATGGGATGACGATATCATTGTTATGCATTAACATTTATTATAACATTTTTGATGTTTTCAGCACAATACAAATAATAGATACAAAAAAACGAATGAGGAAAGTATTATTATGTAATAGTAAAACTACTAAGTACCTACCCATAGAACTTCATAATGCACTCTGAACAATGTCTGATAACGCAACCGCTATCTGTATTATTTAACTATTAAGTAATTAATTTACTTTAGATAACCTCTCGTTTTTAGGTCATCAGCGGATAAGTGGACATTCCACCAAGTTGTTTAATAACAAACCTTATTTATTACACAATATTACTACGAAGCACCTTGGATTAAATTTGCAAAGATAACGGATTAAGGCCCGTATTCTAGAACGGGACTCAAGCATTGATCTTTATTTACATAAAAAGAGAGCACTGCGAGCCTACCATGTCTACCTAGATTTTTTTAAAATGGAGATTTTGAAGAGAATTCCTGGTACCTTGGATCGGAATAGTCAAAAATTTCAGAGAGACGACACGAAATTGTATATATTAAAAATATTTTCTTTCCGGCTTAAAAACAGTTCGCTGGCTAATTTGACGAGCCAAAATACTGACATTTTCTATAATTTCTCCATAACAATCTGAGACAATTTTAAATTGGTTTGCGTATTGTTGCCTTTTTAACCAAAGCAAAATCGACAAAGACAAAATTACGTCTACATTCATATACACGTAAGATCTACAGAATACATTAATAAACACCAATCAATAGCTCGGAATGTATTTATCGTCTCACTTTATGTTTCATTGTCACCAGAATAGGGCGCAAATCCAATCAGCCGCCCTTCGTTCCAGAGTGGAAGAATGAGTTCGCAAATGTTATTACAATCCGCTTACTCGTACCTCAGACGACGACTTCGGAGTTACCGGCTGCGTGCATAAGTGTACCAAAAAAAAAAAACGTTAAAAGCCGACTCTAAGCAAGGGGATCCTCCAGACGCCCAACCAGTTACTTTTTCATTAAATTTCTTCCTTTGATCTTGCTTTGCAGTGACGGCCTTTAATATTTTGAGCTTATACGTATCCGCGCGGTTCAAGGAATTCCGTTACTTAGCAAATTAACGTTCAGTTATATATTGTTGTGTCTATTACGTTAATGGTTAAACACTCCCTGAGGATAACTCAAGGTTTTTTATTGCATTATCTTGAAGCAGTCTGACTGACTCAAAACATGTCTAGTATAAATTGCATGAGTCATAAATTACAACCGTTTACTAAACCAGAATCAAGTCTACGAAACGAGCTTCACTGTGATGCTTAGAAGCAACTAAATCGCACCCATAATTCACATAACACGCCGCCATTAATTATGAAGTGTATTAAGCCTAGTCGCCACTGCCGCCTGGAATCTTTCAGTGTTGCCACCTCAGTTTTAGAAAAGGGCTTTTTGAGAAGCTAAAAAGAGCTAGATAGGGCTAGATTGAGCATCAATAGATTTTCTGTTCTAAAAATGCTGAAATAATCATGTCATGAAGCCGTTTTTTTTAGGATCGTCTAAAAAACGTCATCATGACCGATGAAATAGCAAAAAAGTACTTGTTAGCATGTCGAATCTTCAGAATTTGGTAATATTTTCAAGGCAGTGAAAAAGAGCTAGATTGCTTTTTTCGAGCTAAATCGTTAAAAAAGGACCTATGCTAAAAAGTGCTAGATCTAGCTACAAAAGGGCTAAGGTGGCAACACTAATCTTTCAAGGCACTCAGACGCGTCTAGGCGGGTAACGAGCTGTTGAAAACTGGGCTAATGTCGCGTCGCGTGTGAACATACCGCCTAAGTGGTCGTCGAGGACTGCATGTCCTTTGTGGTAAGCCTTGCATTGGGGCTGTGGCTTGTAGTGCAGCGGAGACTAATGCTGCCGTTCTAACGAACATACTACATCGGAATGACCGCTGAACGGCGGCAAATAGAAAAAGAATACAATATCTATTGTCAGGCGTCTCCTGGAGATGCCGTTACAAACAAGGGGTTCCACAGATACATGGCAATACAACAGCAATTTAAGATCAAGAAACTAGTTCGCTATTCTGTACAAATACACCATACAGTAGCTTACAATAGCTTAGGTCCCGAAAGGTGTATTAAAATAAAAACCTTTGGCTCATATACAAAAATATGTGTTGGTTAAACTTATTACAACTAACGAGCGGATGAACCAATTCGTCAGAAAATCGGTGGGGAGGTAGCTCAAAACACGAAGACTAACATGGGATTTCCCACCTCACTACTTTTTATTCCATTCCTGTGAGTCTGGCATAAAACACGATATAGCCAAATCCAAAATTTGCTCGTTCATTGCTTCTAAGATGGAACAAAGTGTATCGGAGTCAGCTATCATCATCAGCTCATTAGCGTCCCCACCGAGGGGCACGAGCCTACCCGTATAGGGTGATTAGGCCTTAGTCGTCCACGCGGGCCCAGTGCAGGTTGGACGACTTCACGCACAACCTTTGAATCTCTTCGCAGGCGTACGCAGGTTTCCTCACGATGTTTTCCTTCACCGTAAGACGAACCACCGACGCGGAGTCAGCAAGTTACACATAAATTATGAAGGAAGACTTTAAATCCAAACGGAGTAACTACCGTAAATACATGTTACAGATTAACATGAAATTTCATCGAAACCACTAAATGTTTGCTAGTTATTGCACCGCACTACACGTCTTCAATAACAGGGCATGAGACAGGAACCAACAAACAAGTCGCAGCCGGTACAAGTCTAATAATAACTGGACCCTCCTCTCTAATCGCAACTCGTGATTTATGGAGCTAGATATTTGTAAATCGATACCTATTACGGCGGTTTAGCGTACAAAACTACAATGCTTATTATGATTTTGTTTGTTGTACTGAAAACTTTTTCTATAATACAGTGTGGTATAATATAACTATAATGATGTTTGGTCGAAGAATGTCGAATTCACAAAATGTCTCGCTGCCGGTAAAATACGTTTGGATACAGTTTCTGAATATTTTTAGAATTGTCTCTATATTTTTGAACTCTTTTTAAATAGATGCGATAATCAAATGTTTAAAAAATAACCATAACCTATTTTAATAACCAGTCAGACATTTTGCGAATTGGACATTCGGCGACTTTACCGCCCACTGAAGCTGTGAAATTCATAGAGCGGCTAACTGTGACAGTTTTTTTTTATGATGGGCTCTTGAGCTCAGACTATGTTAGTGGAAGAGACGTGCTCTAAGATGGAGCGAGCCTGCCCAGGAAAAGAATTTTCTCTCTTTTTTAATTATGAAATTGCTATATTAAAACAGCCAATTATTCCGCTGAAGCGTACAGGTCCAGACTGAGGACTCAGATTGATCATTCCAACCTCATCGAGTCGAGTTTGGTTTAAAAACTACTTCTATGGCGGTCATCTCCCTTTTATATCGACTCAAAAAGAACAGGAAAAATAAAAATCTGCGTAGCTTTCTGTCATTCGCGTCAACCGGAATTTTTTCACTATAATTACAGCGGAGATTTCTTCACGCGACACTGCGTTTATTTTTTACGCAACTTAGGCCAACGTAAGCTGCCCGGTTTAAATGTGCCGCAACTTTTATTCGTTAGGCTTACTAATTGACGTCTTAGGACCGCCAGTTTGGAGTTAATTCGAGAATTTTAGACATCACTTAGGTGATTTAAGTTTCTGAGAGATGAAATAAAACTCAAACGAAAAATACCGATATATACGAAAATACCCATTTTGTCGTCATAGTGGTTTGTAGAAGAAGTGTGCTGCCGAACATGTGATTTCTCCAAGAAGTGTGCTGTCGAACATATGATTTGTAGAAGTATAGTGTTGTCGATCATGTGATTTGTCGAAGTGATGTATCGTCGATAATGTGATTTGTCGAAGTAGAGTGCTGTCGAACATGTGATTTGTCTGAGTTGTGTGCTTTCGAACTAGTTACACAGACGAAAAATACTTGGTACCAAAAAACGCTGTTTACATTTATGACCTTAGACTGCAACATGCAATTGTAAATATTTTTGAACATATTCTATTGAATTCAGGAAACTAGTCCTTTTTCGTCCCGGGCCATCACGTTTTTTCTGCTAGATTTTTCTGCCAGTTTCAGACTCATGTTATCAGTAGGTACATTAATAGACGTACGTAGATGAAACAGATAAACATGTAAAAAGAAGAAATTACCATTAAGTAATTGCAAGGGGTTTGAAACGCCGCTAGTATTTAGTGTTCCCGTGAGGCTTCAATTGCAATTGCACATTCCCCTTACAAAATGGGAATTGTCCCTAATACCAAAGTAAAGCTCCAACATCAATAATTCTCTTACGGAATCTAGAAATTTGTTAACTTCCGCAGGTCAATGTTATAGGTAGTTAACTACCGTATTACTAACGAGTATTCTCTTTTTACAATATCAATCTCTTAATTCCAACTTAAGCAGTTATTACACTTTCCGATCCGCAGATCGCATAGTGTACTGCAGTTAGAACAGGTAACCTTGCTGTTCTGATATTAGTATTAAACTATGCGATTACTAAAGATAACTTCTTTAGCCACCAGCCTGGCATCACATCGGTGAGTTTGGGTCGTAAGCCGCTAAACCCACCACGAGGCTCCGATGCGGAATGTTAGCCTAGCCGAGACCAACGGCACCTTCCGCAGCCCGAAGAATCTCGACACATTTTCCTGTAACCTATCCGACAGTCAACCATTGCTTTAATTGTGCGATCTGCAAGCAATCGCGCTAGCCGCTGCCCCATTAAACGTTTTACAATATAAACAAGCAGAATATAATTTGTATGCGTTGTGGAAACGAAGCCTAAATTGACCTTTCGTCTACATAAGTACTTCTTAAGCTGGTTTTTTTAAAGTTGTGCACTATGAAACATTTCATTCGAATATACATAGATTAAAATGTTTTATATTGTATTTTGATGTTCATAAACGTGCTTAATTTAAGCTTAAATTGCATAAATATATTTTGCCTTTGACTCGCCAAATCACCCTTAAACGTGACTCAGTCCACAAAACCTTGGTTAAATTAATGCCAGTGCAGATAATAATAGGATTTACGGCCAGCAACATTAATAGTTTTAATGTCGCACAATAATATAATACCCGTGACATTTCCATATAAATATCCGTCGATGTAATCCGTCGACGCCCCCGCATCGCCGCGTGAGTCACTCGCGTGCCGGGGTAAATAGTTCACCCCTATAACTGTGGGGTAAAAGTGTGTATAGTGGTGGGGAATAACGGGAAGAAATAGGGTAACTACGGCCTTGGGGTCTTTTGTAATTAACGCCGAAGCGCCGGCTTCTGAATGGCTCTGTTATTTTAGCCATCCCTAATGCAATTTCTTATAATCCAACTGTTGCAGAGGTGCAATAATTAGTTTTGTAAAAGTAAGAAAGGGTGCATGAATTTGTATGGCTATTTGCATTGTTTGTACTGAGTTCAATGACTTATTACAGTTTTTTTGGAAAAAATAAGGACTTGTGGAAAAAAGTGTTTACTAACTTTGTGCTAAGTTTACCTTAAATTACTGTAAAAATAACTAATACAAGTATAATGGCCTACATATTCATTATTTATCACCAAAAAATTATGACGTAAATGAAAAGTGTAAGAAAACACACTTGTTGAATATTATTGTCATTAAAGAAAAAATCTCAAAAGAATAAAAGAAACCAAACAAAATAATCACAAAGCACCTTCTCAATTTAGGTTTTCCTCAGTATATAAATATTAAAATCCAAAACCTTTAAAATCCAAAACTCCACAAACAAATTGTTAAGTACCAAAAAGAGACTCAACAAATATATGCTACTAATTGGTTAATACTTGCCCGGTGAAGCTGTAAAGGCCATCTGCGGCCAACAGCAGTAGTCAGTTCGAAAAAAAAAAACTAATTGGTTAATAAATAAAACAAATTTATTGACATGGCACACATGACATCATGATGAGTACCTCATTGGTTATCCATGCTCTAGGTCAACCACTTATGATGTAATAACAGAGTTGTTCAAACTGTAAATTGCAATACAAACATGTTCCCCATAACTTGGTAAAAACTTCTGCCGTAATGAAGAAGTAAATATGTTCAAGTTAAGATGATATTGGCTATGAGGCTGAAACTGCAGAAAATTGTAGCAGAAAAAACGCGAATATCGATACGAAAAAGTCTTGGTACCAAAAAAAGGCTGTCTTCATTCATAACCTTTGACTGCAACGTGCAAATATTTCAAATCATTTTAATATATTCTTTTGAAACCAGGGACCAAGTCCTTTTCGCTCCTGACCATCCCATTTTTCTGCTATAATTTTCTGCCAGACTCAGCCTCCTATATTGGCTCAATAGGGACATTTTATGCAAACTGAAAATTCTAACAAGTTAATGAAGATTTTTTATGTTGGTTTTAAATCAGTGGATGTCTTATTTGAACGATTATGGTATGGCATTGGTAATAACATATTATGCTATATTGATGCTTGTTTCGATAGTCAGAGATTGTTACTTTAATAATTTAGTTTAGATTCATTCAAGAATTATTAATATGACCAGACCATTGATAGATGACCAGTGATAATTAATTATATTTTTCATATTAGGTATTACATATTTATTATAATTATGTAGGTTTTAAACATTATAAAGAAAACGAAATTGGATCTAGCATCAAAACTGGGTTCAAATGTACCAAACTTTAAAATTATGGATAATATTTATGTACATTTGATATAGTTAACACATAACAAATAGCTCACCAGTCTTGGTGTAATAGCTTTTATACAATAAATAAGGTATTTCGTATGTAGCTTTTAGGCAATTTAAGGTTATTAGTGTACAGAAACATTATATATAATAATAAAACTGCTACTCACTAAGTATGTTATAATACGAATTAGTTATAAATTCGATTATTTAAGTTTACACTAATGAAAACCAGTCGAAACTTATCACTGTATGTTATATTGAATTAAAATTGTACTTAATAACAAAAACTATAAATTATAAATGTAAGATATATTGAATTAATCATTGCTTCATTTAAAAAAAACGTGCTCTATAGGTTAACCAAATTTCAAAATAAAATGATTTGTTGAAAGAGCAAACCCGCATGGTAAGATTGATTGTTAACTCAATCATTTATGTTTACTTAACATATTCTGACATAAAAAGATATTCATGTAACATTAAAATATGTTATTTATCAAAAGCGGCTAAATTTACCTTAAAAGCTCCGAACGGCGCAAAATGATGCAGCTAGGCCAAGAAACCCAAAGAGACAAATCCTTGCACAACCACTGAACAAAAATACTACACACAACAAGCAGTCTACACTTTTTAATGCAAAAAAAACACAGAAATCTATCACAAATAAATGATTTTACAAAAATCCATTGATTGAAAATAAAATGGGAATCTTGATTCATTTCCCAATACAAAAGCCGGGTACAAACACACACCTTTCACTACAAAAATCTATACAAAACTGAAGAGTTTACCAATACTACTAACGATGTCGCTACTGGACAACTTAGCGCAAGCGCTGTCAAATTATTATAAAGCTCGTAACATGTATACATTTTTAGAAAACGAAATTTTATTCATTTAAACTAGTATTTCAATATTATTGTATTCCATTTACCTATTGAAAGGATAGGATACCTAGCATAATTTAAAATAAAGGTTATAATTTAAAACAAAGGTCAATAAACAATCTGATTACATAATTTGAGTTCAAAACACTAAAATCAATTACACAAATAAAATATTTGTTATAATTTCATCAACGAGAGCAGCAATCATTTCGGGAACCCATTTTGTAATATATATTTATGACATTCAGTCCGTATTTGTTTGTTCGTCCATACGGTGTTGCAACGTTAGCTCTTTTGTGAATGTTTTACTTTGTGCCTTACCATATAGTAATTCATAACAAAATGTGGCGAAGGTAATATTACCTTCACCATATTTTGTTGTTGTTTAATGGTTAAGTTTTTTTTGTATACCCTACGATTTTCCCTATGTTAAACTTTGCACTGCGTTTCACTTCACTAGATATGTCATTGTCACATTTTGACACCTAAGTTAATCATAACAACATTTTACTTTATTAAACTTAAATTCTCAGTTAATTTTACGAAAATATTAATACAAACAATGTTGGACGACGTAAAACGTGTACTGTTAGTCCTTTCAGGCAAAGGCGGTGTTGGAAAATCTACAGTCAGTACACAGTTGGCTTTAACTCTAAAGGAAAAGGGTTTTAAGGTTAGGCCACTTTTAATTAGTCGAGGTGGGGTCAATTAATAAGATAATATGAATAAAAGCTTACTAATCTCAATGTGTTTTTCAGGTTGGTTTACTAGATGTTGATTTGTGTGGCCCCAGTGTTCCATATTTTCTTAATTTGGAAAACCAAAATGTCCACCAAGGCCCTGACGGATGGATTCCTGTTTATCTAGACAATGAAAACGGCTCGGCGTCATGTCAATTGGCTTCTTACTTAGCTCCCGCAATGAAGCGGTTGTATGGAGGGGCCCTAAGAAAACTTCAATGATTAAACAGTTCTTAGAAGATGTGTGTTGGCAAGATTTAGACTTTTTGATTATAGATACTCCACCGGGTGGGTAATTTCTACTATATATATTATCTCATTCTTGTATTGTTCGTATATTCTATTGGTATAATAAGTAATAATCAGTAATATTTTGTTTATGGTAGTTCCATAGGGTTCATCTGTAACATGATTATTTTTATAAGGATTTCTTTAAATAAACCTGCTTGCATAACAAATTGTAATGTTATTATCATGAGCAGTATTGTGGTATGCTATTAATTATTATATTTTTATTAGTAACTGAACAATGAACTTATAAATAAATAAAAAATAAATATCTTCTGACATTCACACAGCACCATCTAGCCCCAAGTTAAGCGTTAAACCTGTATTATGGGTACTAAACAAGGTATAAACATACATATATATATTTTTTGTAAATACATACATATTATACATAGAAAACACCCAGACCATTGCAAACAGACATGTTCATGCATACAAATGTTTGTACTGCCCGGGGATCGATCCCGGAACCCTTGGTGTTGCGGCCGACCTCTCAACCACAACACCAAATGGGTTGTCAAACTAATATTTAACATTTTTACTTACATATAAACATAAACCATTTCAGGAACGTCAGATGAGCATATAACAGTTATGGAAAACCTCAGGCAGGTCCCCCAATGTTCAGCTATTTTGGTGACCACTCCGCAAGAAGTTGCTATTGAAGATGTACGGAAGGAAATAACCTTTTGTAGGAAAACTGGCATTCCAATTATGGGTATTATTGAAAATATGAGTGGGTAAGCATCAAATTTATAAATCCCTTTTTTATTCAATCTTTAGTTTCCTGTGATCAAAACATATTTAAGATCATAATCTCAGGCAATATATAGCCAAAGCTGTGCTTTATTTAGTCTGAGTCACTGAAAGTAGATATAATACACATCATACCATGCATATTATCATAGACAACAGTTCTGACATTCTGTAGTCTAATATCAAAATTGTATGCATGTAACAATTTTCATTCATTCATTTAATAGTCCCTGTCCCTATGTATGCTTAGCTTATCTCCAAATCAACTCTATATGCTTCGAGCTGAAATCTTAATAAAACCAAATTTTAACAATGCTAAAAATAAAAAGTCCTGAAACAGAACTAGTATTATAAATAGTCAAACTAGTTTAGGCATTATAAAAGAAATATCCACTGACATTCACACAGCGCCATCTAGCCCCAAACTAAACATTAGTCTGTAATAATGGATACTAAACAACGGATAAACATACTTATATAAACTGGAAACTTCACTGTTCTGTGTATTTTTACTTTGTGTGATTTATATTAACTAAACTTATGTTTGTTTCCCTTGAAAACAAATATTTTTTACACTCAGACCATTACAAACAGACATGTTCATGCAATAAGTGTTTGTACTGCCCGAGGATCGAAACCCGAAACCCATAGTGTTGCAGTCGACGTCTCAACCGCAACACGAAATGGTCGTCAATAGCTATAGAATAGTGAAGATTATGGCTTGAACGTCAAGCTGTATTCCTCACTTCAAGGTCAGGAAAATGATAAAGTTTACCAAATTGGCTTAGGTTCAAAGAAGTAGTCATAAAATATAGTTAGTTATAATCTCAATGACATGCCAAATATATAAATTACTATTACAGATATGAATGTCCTCACTGCAGTGAATGCACTAATATATTCTCAAGTGGTGGTGGAAAGTCATTGGCTGATTATGCAAAGGTCCCTTTCTTGGGCAGTATTCCTATTGACCCAAGAGTGGGAAAATTAGCTGGATGTGGTGTTGCCGCAGTGAAGGAACTACCAGATTCCAATACTAGCAAGGTGTTTAATGCCCTTGTAGCTAGCTTATCAGAATCAACGTCAATTGATGCTTGATAGTGATATTAATGTAGTAAGTGGTTAAGTATTTAATTTTTATGAACACTTTATTTTGATTATTATTACTGAGATGTTTGTAGTTTTACACCATTCCATGAAACTAATCAGGAGAATATTATTGTAAGTACATTAATATTTTTAAGTGATAAAACTAATTATATTGTACAGTGTTATAGCGAACTTCATTTTTGTAAATAAAATAAATGATATTTCAAATAATTCATTGATTTATTCAGAGACATAGTACACAATTCTAATATAAATATTTTCATTACAAATGTTATTGTCTAATATTATTATATATATATATATTATATTTTTCTTACAATGGTAAATAGTTCCCATATTATAAAACATTCATATTTCCTTTCATAAATATATTTAGTATTTACTAATAAAATATTATGTGTACATCTAAATATGCCAGATCTTATAAAAAGTTCGAAGTGTGTATCTCAAATTTAATTTATATGACTTAGACATTAGAATAATAAAATTTTAAAATAATAACAATTATAAAAAAGGAACTGTTTAGAAACGGTTTCTCGAGAAAAAAAAAGCATCAAATTTATTTAGCACTTAAAGCACTCAACATAAACTCCAAAAATAACAAACATTAATTTAAAAGAATAACATAATATTAACGCAATTTGGCTTAAATAAGGAACAATAATTAAATTAACTACAAAGATTAAACGCCTGAGCAAGCCCAGCTGTGGTCGTAATGTTTAAAATAAAATGTGGGATTGATAAACCCTGAATGAAAATCTTATGTCATCTGTATATATACTAATTTGAACCTTTAGATAAATTCTTTAGAGTAAAGTTTTAATCGGTTGCACTAGGCTCATCTCCCCACATTAAACATATTTTAGTTTTAATTAAATAGTAATCAATCATATATTTTTAACGATATTCTTTCTAATTTTGGCACCAATAAAACTCATGAAAATTTGCTAATTAATAAAATAATAATTAAAAATTAAAATTGGAACAATTTATCAGCTGATTTGATAAAATAAATTGCAAGTTTTATTACAATTATTTTTCATCTGATCATACATATGTTTAGTCAACACATTTGAGGACTTATAACAATCACTTAAAAACTACTATTTCATGATAATATGCATGCATTGAAATATAATCTATATTTATAAATATATTAAAATATATCCTTTTGGAAAGATAATAATATATATAGAAGTCGAGAAGCCCTGTATGAAATATATAATAATATAATATTATGGATATTATTTTTCGGCAACCAGTATATTATTGAGCGTCGGTGGCTCAGTGGTGTGGACTGTCGCCTTCCTACCGGGAGGGCTGAGGTTCAAATCCCGACACGTTCCAATGTATTTTCGAATTTTCGAAAAATATATGTACGTTATCCGACGCTCTTACGGTGAAGGAAAACATCGTGAGGAAACCTTCATGCACGCCTGCGAAGAGATTCGAAGGTTGTGTGTGAAGTCGTCCAATCCGCACTGGGCCCGCGTGGACGACTAAGGCCTAATCACCCTATATGGGTAGGCTCGTGCCCCTCGGTGGGGACGTTTAATGAGCTGATGATGATGATGAGTATATTATTATTTATAGCATTTGTTTTCTTCTGATATGTAAGCTATATGTTTGAGGTTTCATCAAAATTTATGCACACAAATGTTGATACTGAATGGTGATCAAAACCGGAATATTTGGTGTGAAAATTGTACTATACACCAAATGTATGATAGATATTGACATATATATATATATATATATATAATATATATATATATATATATATATATATATATATATATATATATAATATATATTTAAAAAAACGTTAAGATTCCAGTGGCGCCTCTATCGACAATATCCGTAATCATTCAATTAGAACTAATGACGGACGCTTGCTGTTCTTCACCTCAGCCACATAAACTGCTGATCTCGTCTTCGGACGACGCAGCAGTGCGGAGGCGCCTTATGTAGACTCACGCAGTTCCTGTGAAAAATACGTGATTTCACACTTGTTATGTTAGGAACCTAATGTTGTTAGGTATGGAAGCTTAATATGGAGAGTTATAATTTTATTCATGAAAGCATGTCTTGTGAACTGCTTTTATATATTTTGTTATCGATGTATAACTTCAAATATTTATATATTTATCATTTATAGATGCATTTATAAAAGCAAGTAAGATTTTATTATTGTATTTTATATGAAAATAGTTATAAAAACAAGATAACAAAAAATATATTTTTCATGAATAAAACGTTGAATAGAAAAGTATTAATAATTTGAAAGCAACATCTGATTTTAATAAATTTAGAGGAAATAGCCGAGTTTGTATGATTTAGGAATTTTGAGACGTAAGCCACGATTGTAGGCAATGCAATTTACAAATTCCTTTATTTTAATTCTTACTGATAAATTATTCAAAATCAATACATTGTACTGAGTTTTTAATTTAGAATTTCCTGTTTTTTTATTGACGTATATCAGTACTTGATAGCAACATGCATAAAATACGTCATCTAATCAATGTACCCACGAAAAGTTTTATTTCTAGGTGCCTCCACTGATGGTAAAATAAATAGCAAGCATAAACTTATGAATGGTTAAACAAATGGCAGGCACAAACAACCAGGTAGTTGCTTACATAACATAAAAACCAAGTTTGGTTAAATTTTTTAGTATAAAAAATCTTTCTATTATGTGCTGGGATGGGTATCGTGAATAAAATTTTAAAATCCAGGCATGTACTCAGACGTAAGAAAAACATAAAATATTTTTTTTTTCGTGAGGATAAAGCGGAATAGATCTTTATTGCACTATAAAGGCTACCATGCCATTTTACCTTTACGATTTCAAGGGATTTGCCTAGGTGATAGACTCGACACTGAGTCGTCTAGGTAAGCACCACCGCAGTGCCAGATATTGTCCCGTGAAACAGGAGTGTTATGCGCTTTTGTGTTTCGAGATGAGTGCATTGTAGCTAGTGAAATTACCGGGTATAAGAGACCTAACATCTGTCGTCTCGGGTGTAGGGCGCAGTGATGGAGGATAATTACTGTCTATCCGTTGTTCATCTCCTTCAATGCCGCTCTGTCATGGTTAGGCGTATCACTTACCATCAGGTGAGCGTCCTGGCCGTCCTATTCACTTATAACATTAAAATAAATCTCAATGCCGCATAGCCAAATTATCATACATCTGAGTACACCCATATTAGGTACGAACCCCGACTACTTTGAACCACTGCTCCTTGATAGGCCGCCTGGAGATGGAACGCCTTAGCGTCTGAGGAAGAGCACAAGGACTCGTGGGCCAAACGAAATGGTTGTTCCGTAAAAGTGGTCAAATGCACGCGAATTTCAACTCTAATCGTTGCGTTTTTAGGATGTTTTTTTATTTAACTTCATACTTTTTACACATTAGTATAGAGATTCGGATAAAGAAGAGATATGGACAATGATGAATGGGCTATAACAATTGATTTCATTCAATTATTAACAAATTTTTAATTAACAATAGTAATGTTTGTGTTTGACCAGCTTTTAAAGAACAACCAGCAAAATTATGATGACTTATAATGTCATTTGTGAAATAAAGAAACATGTTTATAACCTCTGTCACATCACAAATTAAAAATCATCATAAATATAAAAGCGTTTTCACACAAAAGCTAAAAAATATAGAATAATAAACAAAGAATTAATTGCAAAAAAAAAGTTTTAAAGATGTTTTTAAATATCTTAAATAGCAAAAGCCTTTAAAAGATCCCAAAATCAAATACAAATAAGTAAGCGTGCCGTAGTCAGCTCACAAATGGGCGGGGCTAGCGTAGCTTCAAAATGCAAAAAAAATGACGGTGTCATCTTCATTAAAAGTTTTGCCAGAATTTTCCGTAGTACCTTGAACAGTTGAGATAGCCTTGTGTTTCAAAAAAATGTGTGGTCTGATCTATTACATCCATTAAGACTGCTTCATTTTTTGACTAAGGCAATAAATTCTAAAATACTACATTCAAGTAGCATGACTACATTCTTAAATTTATAAACTTACAGGTCAGGCAGACAAAGTGCGCAATTACACAAAGAAACTATTACATAAATACATATTTAACTAAGTTTGATACCTAAAACCTCACATATATAACCTCATATATTTATATTATGTTTGTCAAAAAATGTTGGGATAAATCCTCTACTGTTTAACACACATACTAAACAGACTTACTTTCATAGCGTTCCTGTTCCTCTGAGCGGCGACTAGATGGTTAACGACGGGCGCCGGGTAATCTTTACCGATGATGCAGTTCGCACGTTCCTGCACCTCAATGGGAGCCTTCCACGGCTCGTATCTACAATATGACAATTTAAATTTCAATTCAATATAGAAAAAAATAAATATCCACTGACATTCACACAGCGCCATCTAGCCATAAGTTAAGCGTGTAGCGTGTAGTATGGGTGCTAAACAACGGATAAACATTCTTATATTTTTTTTGTAAATACATACATATTATACATAGAAAACACCAGACCAGACCAATACAAACAGACATGTTTATGCACACAAATGTTTGTCCTGCCCGGGGATCTTACCCGGAACCTTTAGTGTAGCAGCCGACGTCTCGACCATTACACCAACTGGGTCTTCAAAATATTTCACAATAAATGTGAAAATATTTCACATTTATCGTGACCAACACTAATATTACCGAGAACTACAAACACTCACATGTACTGGACGGGCACGGCGGCCAGCTCGGGCACGTACCGCTCACGTACTCGCCGCCGGGGTCTAGAAGGCCCTAGCCAAAGCAACACGAATACGAACACTAACATTACCATGAACAACGAACACTAATATTACCAAGAACTACCACGGTCAAAAAGGCCCTAGCCTAAGCAACACGACTAAGAACACTAACATTACCAAGAACTACCATGGTCAAAAAGGCCCTAGCCTAAGCAACACGACTAAGAACACTAACATTACCAAGAACTACCACGGTCAAAAAGGCCCTAGCCTAAGCAACACGATTAAAACACATTCCAAGAACTACCACGGTCAAAAAGGCCCTAGCCTAAGCAACACGACTAAGAACACTGACATTACCAAACTACCACGTCAAAAAGGCCCTAGCCTAAGCAACACGACTAAAAACACTTACATTACCAAGAACTACGAAACCTAATATTACCAAGGACTACGAACACTAATATTACCATGAACTACAAACACTCACATATATTCGACGGGCACGGCGGCCAGCTCTGGCACGTACCGCCTCACGTACTCCCCCGGGTCGAGCCGCTGGCCAGCCGCACGGGGCACGCGCACGCGCCCGAGTCCAGCAGCGCCTCGAACGCGCTCGACGACACCCACATCCAGTTGCCGGCGCACACCGACCTATGTTTAAATTGCAAAAAAAAATTAAAATATATTTATTTGACACTCCTTATTACGGAAAACATCGTGAGGAGGAAAACATCGTGAGGAAACGGGAAACCTTCATGCACGCCTGCGAAGAGATTCGAAGGGTGTGAAGTCGCCCAATCCGCACTGGGCCCGCGTGGACACTAAGGCCTAATCACCCTATACGGGTAGGCTCGTGCCCTCGGTGGGGACGTTTAATGAGCTGATGATGACTCCTTATTACAATGGTTTACGTAAAATAAATGCACAAGAAAACAGTATTTATCTAAACTCGAGGTATACGATGACAGCTGTTTTAGTATAAACTGTGTTACAGCTGTCAGCGTCAATTACACAAGGAATTCATCGGGATTAATACAGCGTCGGTGGCTAAATGGTGTGGACTGTCGCCCTCTTACCGGGAGGTCGAGTTTCTAATCCCCCACGTACCAATGTGTTCTCGAATTTTTGAAAAACATACGTACGTTATCCGACGCTCTTACGGTGAAGGAAAACATCGTAAAAAACCTGCGAAGAGATTCAAAGGTGTGTGCGTGAAGTCGTCCAACCCGCACTGGGCCCGCGTGACGACTAAGCCTAATCACCCTATACGGTAGGCTCGTGCCCCTCGGTGGGACGTTTAATGAGCTGATATGATGAATACACAAGAAGCACTTTTTACTAGGCGGTAGACTCGATACTGAGTCGTCTAGATAGTGTTAGACGGAAAATAAACGATCACGCTACCCATCCCTAATCAATTGAAGAGTGTAGTCACGTCACTAATATTAATGATGGGGCAAAACGAGCTACAGATCACCAGACGGAAAGTGAATACTGCCGCCCATGGACATTTGCAATACCAAAGGAGCTTACAAGATGCTGCCTGCCTTATAACATAAAATAAACTATCCGCTCGAAGAAAATCGCGGAAGTTTCACCCGCCCGCAGTCTTCCTCACCTCCCCGCGGACACCTGTCAGTACGGTCTGCATACTCATCTCGTCACGTACCTACCGTTTTCTGTCTCTCATTCGATTTCGAATATTTTCGTGTAGTGCATGACGTATAAAAAAATTTTGTACGGACTGTCATTAATACAAAAATGTGTCTCGAAAATGACAACTGCTTCATTATGTAATTGACAAATATTGTTTGTATACTGATTTTATTGTCTTAAACTAAAAATAAGTAATTGAATTGTTTATATACAAGAAACGTAATTTCTGAATTTTATTTTGTTCACTGCGGTTTTTGCACAATTTTAACAACAATGCCATTTTCCATTAAATGTTTTTTCACACTTCGATAAATAAAATTATAAAAATACAAATTTGTTTAAAACTGTCTCAGTATATTTTAATATTAAACTAGGCACAATGTATTTAGCTTAGTGTGAACTGAAATCACACTAGGCTTAATAACAATGTACGCAGTGGTTCCACAAGAAACGGTTTTGCTGACCACACCAATGTGCTAACATTTTGACGGCTCGAAGTGAACAGTTATAAAATTTGGGTTATACTAGAAACGTACTTCATTTTACAGTGTGAATGTACAGTTCGATTGCCTTCTATGTCGTAAGGCTGAGAGCAATGCGCTCGCCACTAACTTGGTGAAGCTATAAAGGCCAACAACAGACGTCATTCAGAAAAATACCTTCCTATAAAAAATCCCCCAATACTTCCACTCCAAACGGTCGGAAGCTATTGCATCCAACAGCCACCCGCAACCTTCAGGTCATCCGTCCATCTGGTGGGTGGCCGTCCCATGCTGCGCTTGCCGGTACGCGGTCTCCATTCGAGAACCTTTCGGCCCAACGGCCATCGGTTCTGCAGGCTATGTGCCCTGCCCATTGCCATAGCTTGGTTTTGGGGAGGCCTATGTTAGAGTGGACATCATGTGGCTGATATGATGATCATGATAAAAATCAAAATATCTCACCAATCAGCGTCGAGGCGGTACTGAGGAAGTGGTTCAGTCCGTATTCCCAGGACAGCCAGAGAGTGCGCGCGTGAGGAACGACGCGACGGTGTTGCGGACGGCGTGGTGCAGCCACCCCTCGGTCCGCAACTGGCGCATGGCCGCGTCCACGAACGGGAACCCGGTGCGACCCTCTATCCACCTGCACGAAACCAGCATCATCATCATCATGTTCTTTTTTTTAGTATATGTATCAATATTGACATCTTCATCATCAGCTCATACGTCCCCACCGTGGAGCTCGAGCCTACCCGTATAGGGTGATTGACATCTTATTGATTAATAATTTAAATATATATTTATTTCTTTTCCTATTTTTTTACCACTACCTTACTTATTTTTCGTCTTCTTTATCCTAAGGTTGCCTGGAAGAGATCGCTTGTAGCGATAAGGCCGCCTTTGCCCACCGTATTGGTTTTAATGGTTTTGTGTTTGTATTTATTTCATTGTGAGCAATAAAGAGTCTATCTATCTATCATGATTACGTCTTCACTCTTCAACCTATCGCAGTCCACTGGGCATAGGTCTTTTTTGCGTCAGATATCCCGGTCCTCCGCTTTTCTGAACCAGTGGTAGACTACAATTGATATTAATATGTGTAATGAACCTAAATTGATAAATATATTTTTATTTTATTTTACTAATACCAAAAGTTTAACCATAATGTAAATAAGGTTAACATAATTTAATTAATTAAGAAATACTGGTTACAACACAATGAACACAAGTAAAAGCGGTCTCAGAACACATCCCTGTGGAACCCCCTGAATTATAATATCGCGTAAGGGGTATTATACGATTGCCTTTGCAAGTCATATTTCTTTTCACCTACATCTGTCATATAAAATCTCTACTGTAACAAGCTACGACCCTGACCTTTGCAGCTCGTCACCCTCGGGCTTCTTCCAGGGTATATCCAGACAAATCGGGTTGCCGGCCATCTGGCCATAGTTGGGGTTATTCACGCTCATCGTGTAGAAATATTCGCGCCATATCAGTTGACCTGTAGAACAATGAGAAATGTGTATTTTTTGTTAAGAATATTTAAACTGCAAAGTGGCGCCTTATCATCTCTGCTAACCCTTTGGGACTAAGGCGTGAGCTTTATTTATTTATTTATATTTTGACTAGTAATAAGGACGTTTGAAAATACTTCAGCCCGAAATACAGTAAAATCCATGGCGTGAAACTTAAGTTAACACATTTGCGGTCAGAAGAATGAAAATGTCAAAATGGCTGTTGCATGTTTTACAAAGATATTTCACTGATTAACTGGTTATTATTTTTAGATCAATGGTGTGGACAGTCGCCCTCCTACCGGCAGGGCTGAGGTTCGAATCCCGCCACGTACTAATGTGATTCCGAATTTTCGAAATTAAATGTACGTTATCCGACGCTCGTACGGTGAAGGAAAACATCGTGAGGAAACCTTCATGCACGCCTGCGAAGAGATTCAAAGGTTGTGTGCGAAGTCGTCCAATCCGCACTGGGCCCGCGTGGACGACTAAGGCCTAATCACCCTATACGGGTAGGCTCGTGCCCCTCGGTGGGGACGTTTTAATGAGCTGATGATGAATTTAATAATTAATAGAATGAACGCAACTCCGATAAACGTTTCACTAAATCGATGTAATCTTCGAAATCATGTATCGGACTCGTTAAAATATATTTGAGGTTATAACGTATGTACTGCACACACACACACATATGCAAACGTAACACACACACCTTTTTTTTTCGAACTGACTACTGCTGTTGGCCGCAGATGGCCTTTACAGCTTCACCGGGCAAGTGGCGAGCGCAGATGGCTCTCAGCCTTAATATTTACACAACGAGCCTAAGGGCGTCCCGAACGGGACTCGAACCTCGGCTTAGGGCGTTGCGGGGGGGGCTTGGTAGCCTAACATATGTTTGGGGAGAAAAGCGGCCGGCACATGCCGGTTACGCGAATAGGGACACACACACACCATAAATTTACATTATTATAGTTTTACCTGTAATATAATGCGTAAGCCAATCGGCCTTGGTGCACTTCGCGGAATAGATCCTGCACAGCCCAGTAGAATCTGCAATTAATTTGTGGGTATATATTGTTTAAATATGTCTTATACGATCTGTCAACTACTGGTACTAAGTATACTATATCCTTAAAGATTAAATACGCAAGAGCGGTTGTTTGAATTTCAATTAAATAATTGCACACATCGTAACGAGACCGCAGCATGAGTGTCCATGAACGGCTTTATTCATTACTATTTAAAACCCTAATTATGGAATGTATTACAAGTCAACACTTCAGCTGTACGTTTTAATATCTTTTTTTTTTCAAAACAGCCAATCAATAGCAGTTGACATTATAAGTTGTTAGCCATAAATAGAAATTATGAAAACATTGCGTTTTGACAAATCGTAAAAAGTAACTCAGTTAATATTCTTATTTGGTGGTTAAATAGTCTTTTTTACCGGGAGTCATCTGGGTGTTGATGAAAAACAAAATTACCTTCTGACTGAAAGACATCCAAACCGCAGAGCCGGACTCAACGATATGGGAGGGCCGAGTAAGTCGGGATTGCCGTGAGTCGGCAGGTATGAACCCCTGGAAACAACACATCAAATAAATCAATCAGCCTATATCCCTCTGTAAGGCCTATATCCTACTCGCACAGTATGGCTATCCCTCTTCCCCATTTCTGCCAGATATCCCGGAGCTACGCTTTCCTCCAGCTACCTTTCGCAAGTCGTCGGTCCATCGAGCCGGAGGGCGTCCTACGCTACGCTTGCCGAGACGCGGTCTCCACTCCAGAACTCGTCTGCTCCAACGGCCATCGGTTCTGCGACATACGTGACCAGCCCACTGCCACTTCAACTTGCTGATCCGCGGCTATGTCGGTAACTTTAGTTCTCTTACGGATTAAATCATTTCTGATCGTATCCCTAAGAAAGACCCCGAGCATAGCTCGCTCCATTGCGCGTTGAGTGACTTTGAACTTGTGAAGCCATCCCAATGTTAAGTTTTATTAATCAACCTAAATATAACAGTAATATATATTTGGACGACCCATTTGGAGTTGCGGTTGAGTGGTCGACTGCAACACCAAGGGTTCCGGGTTCGATCCCCGGGCAGTACAAACATTTGTGTGCATGAACATGTCTGTTTGTAATGGTCTGGGTGTTTTCTATGTATGATATGTATGTATTTACGAAAAAAAAATGTATTTAAGTATATTTATCCGTTGTTTAGTACCCATAATACAGGCTTCACGCTTAACTTGGGGCTAGATGGCGCTGTGTAAATGTCAGTGGATTTATTTATTTATAATATCTTTAGTGTCTCGTCAATGTTACATTCTTCTTTTCGAGTCGATATGGATTCACTAGTTTAATACAATATTACATTAGTCACTGTTTATTTCTAACTAGCTTTTGCCCACACCTTCGCTCGCATTAAGTAGTATTATTTTCGATCCCCTATTTTATTTACTAAGGGGTGAATTTTATTAAAACCCTTCTTACAGGAAGCCTACATCATAGTAGCTTTATGCATGCAAACCCGATCGGTTTAAAATTGACAAAGATTCATCCCCTATTTTAGTCCCTTGGGGGTAGAATTAATCAAAATCCTTTCTTGTCATTCCATCTACCTGCATGCCAAATTTCAGCCCGATCCGTACAACGTTGGGGCTGTGCGTTGATAGATTATGTCAGTCAGTCAACTTTGAATTATATAGATACCTAGTTATTTAGATGTAATTTAATTTATGCGTATTTCCTTCATCATACCGGCAAAAGGTCTCCCTCTCCACGTTCAGTCGCTGCTGCATTTGCTTCAACGCAGCCGTCTCGCCGCCCACCCATCGGATCATGCGGATATCCTCGTTCTCA
This sequence comes from Leucinodes orbonalis, assembly GCA_019425675.1. Classification (NCBI taxonomy): domain Eukaryota; kingdom Metazoa; phylum Arthropoda; class Insecta; order Lepidoptera; family Crambidae; genus Leucinodes; species Leucinodes orbonalis. The sequence goes on from PQWD01008856.1 coordinate 50,061, forward strand.
AGGTACACGCCCAGGTCCTCAGGCTTCGGAGTCTGATGGAACAGGAAAATATTGTTGACTGGTTAAACATTTTCTGTTATTAACTCAATAACATATCTATTACATATAAATAAGAGTGTCTGTTTGTAATAAAAATAATGTAATAACATTTTTTTATTTATGTATACGAATATATTAATTACGATACATATGCCAAAATAACAATTTTAATATTTTTTGTCTTTCCGTCTGTCTGTCTGTTTGTTCCGGGTAATCTCTGAAATGGCTGGATAGATTTTTTTTTGCAGTAGCTATATAATAAGGAAAAACATAGACTTCTATTATTTTCAACAATACTATTTTTTTTTTGCAAAAATAAGCAATGTTTTGCGGCGGCACGGTTGCGCAACGCGTGATAAAACAAAGGTTATGTTTTACTTCGGGAGAATATCCTTTCACGCGGTTATACCGCGGGGAAACGTTAGTAAGCTTAAATACCCTTAGGCATTCATAGAGCGTCACCTAGACCTAATACTTCCCTTGGACAATAGAATTCAAAAACCAACCAATCCATTTACCATTTATACTGTAGGAAACACTGACATATGTGGGTTTTTAAACTCGACGATTCAAAGTTCCCAAAACCTAATGGAATAAAAAAGAGTTGAAGCCTAGTGTATACTGTTACCTTATCAAACACGGTGAACTCCTCGTAGAAACAGCTAGGAAGACTGCCAAACTTCACCCCGAATAAGTTAATGTCGGCGACCGGCCGGGGCGGGTCGCCAATGGTTGCCACGGTGTGCTTTCGAAACACAAATGTAATACATATAATCGCGGACTATATTATATCTATCTAACCATATAATACATAGAGATAGGTGAGGGCGTGCAAAAGGGTGCGCAATTACGCACGTAATTGCACGTGTACACACACGCGTGGTCACCCAGAGTAAGTAAAACCAAACACACTTATATTTCATTAATATGATAATAATTGTGAATATAATTTGCTTTATATAATTATTTTGACAACAAATGATATGATTTTGTACAAAACTCCAATTTTTTAAAAAGAGTAACAAAAGGATTTCTTGCTGGATTCTTCTCAGTAGAAAACTACCGTCCGAACCAGTGTGGCTTCAGTACTGGATAACCCTTAAGCAAATTAAGCACTAGCTTAGGGCCCCACGTCCAGGGGGCCCCCGACGAAGAACAAAAAAATTAACAGAAGGTTTACTGGGAAATCATCATCAGTGAATGCCCGAAAAAGCGCAAGGCGCATTTTTTTTGTAAATAATTAAATATAAGTACTTTAGTTTTGTTTTTTGGCACCTACTCCACTTCCAAGGTACGTTTAATATATTTCATTTATTTTACAAAAATACTAATGTTTTTCAATAGTAACCTATGCTCGCACTGCGATTATGTTCGGTGAAAAATAATTTCATGCAAAATCGACTTGCGTTTTTTTCGCAGTGCGCGGATTGAGTATGTTACTCTTGTTTTTTAATCATGTAGGTTTTTTTAAAGACAAATTCTTGTTCTTTTCTTAGCGAGTGGACTGACCCCACACAGTCCTGTTTCAGAGTTTGAAACCGCTTCACGGCCTTTGACCGGTTTTGACTAACGACAATTCGAAGGCGGCCGGGACGACGCTAAACGTGCCCTCCGAAGCACGGAATCGTCTTTCTTTTTAGGAGAAACAGGTGATAAAGCCTGCAATGCCCTAACCTAACTGACAAAACTAACACTCACAAAGTAAAAAATCATTACCTATGTTGTCAACTACTGCGCTATGCTACTAATTCTTGTTGACATACTGACAGGGGGCCCCACAAGTGTGGATTGCTTAGGGCCCGAATAGTCTTAATCCGGCACTGGGTGGCTTCATTGACATTCATAAGTGGACGTATTTACGCAAAAAGGATCCAACCCACAAGGAGGTCAAAAATGAGTTAAGCCAAACTGAGGCCCGTTGGGGGGTTATTATTCAATAACTAATGTGCAAATAAAACTTAAACTTCAATATCTCAAATGAGTCATTTTGTGGGTTGGATCCTTTTTGTGTAAATACGTCCAAGTGTTCTGTAAGGACCTAAACTGAATCTCTTTGTCATGTTCATGCACTCACAAGGAACATCTGGTAGGTGAGCGGCGGTATGCCCCCGTTGGCTCGTATCACAGAGTCGGGCTCCCACAGCGTGTGCGACACGTGCTCGTAACACGCCACGCCGATCTCCCGGCACGCCGCCTTCACGCTGTCGTCGCGGGCCCGCCACAGCGGCTCGCAGTCTTGCTCGAAGCACAGCTTGCGGATACCTGGGATTTAAGTTACCAGATGAAAAAATCAAAAGACGGGAAAGTCTGGTTTCCATGGAAAAGTTCGAGAATAACCACCCAAAAGCGTATTATTGACGATTGAAACACTGTGGTTCTATGCGGACTTCGTAAGCAACTTTGATTATTTTTAGGTGGTTCAACATTTACAGAGATCTATAAAATTCAACCTAACATAGGTTAAATTTTAAACTCCTGGAATATAACGAGAGTTGCAAAATCCGGCCGCAATCCTGAGAAATGTCGAAAAATCCTAAGATGTCAAGACACATTCTGAGATATAACCCGATCAGAGATAAATATCATTATCCTAAATAATAACTCGTAGGCATGATAAAAACTAACATTTAATAAAAAAGCCCCATCATCTACTAAAAAAAGATAAATCAGAAAAACCGATTGTATACCCAGACTTAAAACCAAGATGTATTTTCGGTAATAACCTTGGGCTTTTCTTGTTCTATAATTAGTTTACTCATCTTAATCAAAGCAAAGTTCAATCAAAAAAGAAATAGCCAATATTTGTACACCGTTCTTACCAAATTCTTCCCACAAGCGTCTAAATACGACATTAGGCTTCCCCTTGATCATGATGAGTCTACCGCCATACTTCTTGAACTGGTTGTCCAGGTCGTCAAGAGCTTCGAGCAGGTATCGCATACGGTTATAACCAACCAGTTTCGTTCCTGCAAATATGCACATACATCTTATCTAGTAGGTAACTAATTCAAAGTGTTATAGATTTGGCCTTTAGTACATTATGTACAGGCAAAGAAAAGTGTCAGCTTTTGTGCGAGTCATTGAGAGAATGGGAGGACTTATATAAACAAAAAAAAGAAATGACGATTGAGTGTTATTTTTCTCTCGTCTTTACACATTGTGAATGGCGTACGTGTTTTCACTTATTTTGAATATATTTTGCAATTCATACGACTCGCTGTTTTCTGCGATTTGGCCTCGATAATTTACACCGATGACAATATTTTTAGTCTGCAAAAGTTTGAATTCCTGGCGTTTTACTTATATAATAATAAATAATAATAAATAAATATCTACTGACAATCACACAGCGCCATCTAGCCCAAGTTAAGCGTAAAGCCTGTATTATGGTTACTAAACAACGGATAAACATACATGTATATTTTTTTTTTTGTAAATACATACATATTATACATAGAAAACACCCAGACCATTACAAACAGACATGTTCATGCACACAATGTTTGTACTGCCCGGGGATCGAACCCGGAACCTTAGTGTTGCGGCCGACCTCTCAACCGCAACACCAAATGGGTCGTCAAATATTATTATGTACTATATATACTACCGAGAAAGGAATTCCAAGCAAAAGACGTTGATATTTTCTCCTCCCGTACAAACTTTCAACCCCTGTTTTGGACCCTCAGAGGTTGAATTTCACACAATCCCTTCTTATTGCTAGTCAACACTATAAAATAAATCATGACCAAGTTTCGTAGCTTTAGCTTTTTTTAAGTCATAATTGAACGGGATGAAAAGTTAGCTCGCTTGGGGGTATGTAGGTGGTCATTGTTTTCTGTCGCCCGAGAAGCCAGATGTTAGAGTCTCTTATATTCGGTAATTTTACTAACACTCATCCCGAAACACAAAGTGCAATATTTCACGGGTCGATATCTGGTACTGCGGTGGTACCTACCTAGACGATCCAGCACCGAGTCTTCCACCTAGTAGCTTTGTTAGTTTCGGCTCTGCGTTAATGAATCAGTCATGCGAAAACGGTCTTTCTCGATAAAGTATTAGTGTACATAATTGCCACAATCATACCAGCAGTCTCTCCGTCAAAGATGAAAATTGGGAAGAAAGGCGCGCTGCGATCTTCAAGGGCAGAGTGCAACGACGGGTTGTCGTGCAGCCGCAGTCCGTGGCGGAACCACAGCACGCTTCCACCCAACATCGTTGAAGACATGCACAATCACCACCTAGTGAAACAACAAAACAAATACATCAAACGTATTCGCATGCTAATTATTAGCAGTTAGAATTCGAGTTCATTGAGGAAACAGTCATTATCAGATGTAAAAAACTTATTGTCTTCATACCTAATCGAGCAAGGGGAAATTTTGAGCGGTAGAAATTTTGGGTTAGGAACTTAACAAATGTTCCGAACCCTCTTTCTAGACTGAACTGGACGTATTCTTCGTTCCTATCATAACCTAATAGCGGTATAGATAGGTAGATATTGAAGAATTAGTAGTAAGAATTAGCGGTAAAATAATAAAAAACGTCTTGTGGTGACGGCTTGTGAAAAGAAACAAATGTTAGATATAAATAAAGCTAAATAAGAAACACCTCAACGTTCTACTTTACATGGCCAATTTTGTTTTAAAATATAAATGGGGCCCACCGACCCCACAGTACCAATGATATGGTAAGCGTGTTCAATCTATATACAAGAAACATGACAGTCTGTTGATTTATAACAGGAAAATAACATGTATAATGCATCTCATATTTCATGCATAAGACTGATGTTACATAAAGTTGTTTTGGTGAGGTAACGCGGATCGCTAGGAGCACACGTCAGCGGATCGAAGCGAGGTCAGGAAGCGAATTAGGGTTGCCACCCTCAAAACATAAATATAAGTATTCACTGACATTCACACTGCGCTATCTAGCCTCAAGATAAGCGTGAAACTTGTATTATGGGTACTAAACAACGGATAAATATTATTTATATCCATTTCCTTTTGTAAATACCCACATATTATACATGAACCAAACAAACACCCAGACCAACACAAACAGACATACTCATGCATAAAGACGTTTGTACTGCCCGGGGATCGTTCCGGAACCTTTGGGGTGGTAGCCGCACGTCTCAACCATTACACTAAATGGGTAGTAAATACCTATCAATAAAAATAACACTATGCTGTTAAAATAAGTACCTACCCACTTCATTGATACATTAGGCAGTTGTTAGCCTATCTGTTTTTTAATTTTTCTTAAAAAAATGTCTGTCTGTCCGTCTCTCTGTTTGTTCCAGGTAATCTCTGAAAAATGCTGGACAGATTTGGACAAATGACTGTTTTTAGAAGGTGGTCAAACAAGACAGATGCCAACCCTATTCGCAGTACCTAATGGTATCACACGATGTCACGGCGTTATTGAAGTACAATGCTATTTTAAACCTTTAATGCATCTTTGTGTCGATTACAACCTATTTTGAACTTTAATGACCATTTTTAAGTTGGCAAGTCCGAACATAGGTTTTTACAAAGTCTTGGGTTTTTTAATGTTACAAAGTGATCGGGACGGTCAGTTCGCTCACCTGATGGTAAGTGACACACCTGACCATGACAGAGCATTACATAAGAAAAACAGTCACTGTATAAAGTGACTATTCTTCGTCATTCCCGCCCTACGCCCGCCACCCCAGACCATAGATGTAAGCGTAGCGCGCTAATTCTAAATGTATGCCCCAGACCACGGATGTTAGGTATTATTATTATATTAGTACCTATCAGGCAATTTCACTAGCTACAGTGCCCTTATCCCGAAACACAAAATGCATAAAATCCTATTTCACGGGTCGACAGTCGATTCAAATAATATTTAAACTCTAATGATATTTTACACTACATATTTAAAAATTTCAAGTAACAGCTTCCGAGTTCCTACTTAGATTTTTTGAGACTTCAAGATAGACTCATGTAATGGAATCAATACTCTCATCTTCATTTATAGGTGTAAGCTCAGAATACAGAAAGAACGGTGTAAGTAGCATAATAAATAAAATAAATATCCACTGACATGAAGCCTGTATTATGGATACTAAACAACGGATAAACATACTTATAATTTTTTTTATGTAAATACATACATATTATACATAGAAAACACCCAGACCATTACAAACAGATATGTTCATGCACACAAATGTTTACTGCCCGGGGATCGAACCCGGAACCCTTGGTGTTGCAGCCGACGTCTCAACCGCAACGCCAAATGGGTCGTCAACAATAAAAACAAAGTATAGCAATAAGATGAACATGATTCGCTATTCTCTAATGACCTTCCCACGCCCTTGGCCTTCGCATGCTCATCGGAGGAATCAAATTCCTCCGATTAACATAACCTATGAATTCTATATCAGAATTGTCTAGTACTTTGTATGGAATTATTTTGTAACACTTTGCACGTGTAAAAATGATATTTACATAGGACTTTTCCTCGAGGCAACCTTGAAATTAGAAATAGAGATGATGACATTTTTTTTCTGCTAATATATCCATGGACGGCATTATAATAGGAACATTGGTAAACAAAATTACTTCGTTAACATTAAAACTCACAGAGATTTTTCAATTCTAAAAACACAATAATGGACTTTCCCAAAAACGCTTCATACAAATGACTACCTAGTTATGACGTCACGCCTCAGTATTTCGTATGCATAGTTTGTGAATTTTGTACTACAACTATATTAAATGTCGCGTTTATTCAAATGGTATAATAGCAAAAGTTGCTTTAAGTTATATGTGTTATCCTTTTGTTTACAATTTTTTGACAATTAATGTACTTTAAAAATGGTCTGGCCCACCCATCTTTGAAGACTAATAAAATTCATAAAACATGAGTTTTCGAGCTGAGAGTAAGCACAACGTTATTTTTAAACCAGATTTGTAATAATATAAAATAGTTCTTACGATTCCAGGACCCAGTCATCATGCCTATTACGGCGTGGCAAGAGTGCTAGTCAACGTAGGAGTAGTAGGTTTATGTTCAGATTGACCTTTCACAGTTGGGCTTTAGCTTCACCGTACAAGGTGTATTGCCGTAGTTGTTGTTGTATTAATATGTTTGGAGCGTAAACCTAGTTCGTGCCTGTAACGCCAGTAGAGTCCTTTTTAGCGTTACAGGCCAAAGGAGCAGAAACGGCTTCTATTTGTTCATCGAATTCAGTGCATTCCAACATGATTCCGGTTAGAACTGTGACCACAACCAGACTCAAAACTAAAGCGTTGCTTAGTCTAAAAAAATAAACATCTAAATAAAATCAATGTTATATTTTATAATATATTTTATAACGATTGCTAATGCTATTATGAATTAATAATATTAAGTTGGGTTTGAGCTATTTTAAGAGAGGAAAGCGGGATATCCGACGCAAAATGGGGGAGACCTACGTCCAGCCGTGGACTGCGATAGGTTAAGAGAGAGAGCTATTTTAAGTAGTTTCTCCTTAAGCTGTTTTTGCTACGGACCTATGCTGTTGGCCGCAAATGGCCATCACACATTTACGGGACAATGTAAACGCAGAGTTCTGTTGAGAGTTAATGTTTATTATTGGCACTAGCTTTAACCCGCGAGAGACGCTCGCGATAAATTCGGGGTAATACGGTCCACTTTTCTGATTGAGAACACAGAAGAAATCTCGGAAATAGATATTATTTAATTACACTACTGTAAACGGTATTTTGTGTCTGTCCATCGATTACTAGCTTCCTTCCTTCAAAACTGCAAAACCGACTGGATTGAGACAAAAAGTCCCAGTCCCAGCCTAATTGACACTGCTGACTGAATCATCTGTATGTCCGAAAAAAAGATAATTTAAATGGTCGACAACGCAGTAATGCCTCTGTTATTGCAAGCGTTCATAGGCTTCGGTAACCGCTTACCATCAGGCGGCCCGGAGCTTGTTTGCGACTTAGTAGAATAAAAAAAAACATGCTTCCGAGGGCACGTGAAGCCATCCGTCTCAGTTACAATCTTAGGATAGGTAGTACTCGTTACGGACCAATGACCCAATCAATGGCTAGTGTTGAAATTGGTGTTCAGTGCAGTAGAACGTTATAGGCTAATAGTTGGCTGAGAGCCATCTCATTGGCGCTCGCCTATTGTCCGGTGAAGCTGTGAAGGCCACCTGCCTGCCACCTCGTGGACGACTAACGCCTATACACCCTTTACGGGTGAGCCCCTCGGTGGCGACATTATAATAAGTTGACGATTTATTTATTTATTTTCTGCTAGTCACATGGTGTTGCATTGGTGTTACATAAATAAAGCTGTAGGTACATTGATCACGTGACACCCTGCAAGGGCCATAAAATAAGTTTCTAAGTATGTGTATTAATAACAAGTGAACCCTATAAAATGTATAACGTTGGTACGCAAAGCGCACAAGCTAAGAGCAGTTACATAACCAAGGAAACTCGGTGTATTAAACACAATCAATATTAATACGACTTCAGACGAACGAATAGTGAGGTTTCAGTGCATTACCCTCTTGTAAACAGGCGTTGAATTGAAACCGGTCGGTTTTAATAATTTCATTATTTCGCTAGTTGTGCTTCGCGGTATTACCTGCGATATAAGATAATCTTCCGCAGAAAAACGAAGCGCGAAGTTTACGCGTCGTACAACCAAAATTTTCAAAAATAAAGGAGCCTTTGTTTTTCCTTACTACATCATCGACCAGCCAAAAAAAAGTCCCGTGCAAATCCGTCCAGCCGTTTCAGAAATTACCCGGAATAAACAGACAGAAAAAACATTTAAACAATATATTTTGGTGTAAAAATATGTAGGTACCGTATATACAGATGAATTTGAAAACATCGGCATCCATTCGTCCATTATCGTACTTATTATTTGTATTTTTTCCGGATTTACCAGAAATTTTTACAAAATAAATAATAAATAAATTATCGCATAGCATTGAGCAATTCGATAATTTATTAAAGCTTGTACTAATTTATTCAGCGCGCCCGCCCCACCGCGCCTGGCCCGCCCTCCGCCATTTTTAATTGAAAAAGTTTTTTTTTAGTCAACAATTTTTTGGTATTTATAGTCATATATATTATTGATCAATCGCAAAGTATTATAGATGATAATTAAGGATTTAGGGTTTAAAATATTTCATTTTTGTATCAAAATATTTGCCTCATATTTGGGGGATGTACTCAATGTACATCACGAGTATGATCTTTCTTATGTTGAAGATCTTGATGCTAAACGCCAACTCCGTAAAACTCTACCCAAGCCCTACTACAATTATTCATATAATTCCAGTGGCCAAGTTTACTGTGCAATTTGCAACCGCACTTTTTTGACAAAGTTTGGTTTTGCAAGTCATGTCCGAGCTCACATTCGAAATTCAGACTGACAGGGTGTCTCCGTCGACGGAAACGTCTGGGAGGACATCATCATCATCATTTAAAAAAATGCCATTGTTTCAACTGTATATTGATTTTCATGAACAAAAAAATTATTATTTCAATATAATAACAGACATCCCAATTTTTTTTTATGAATAGATTTAACGTTGACTGGAAAAGCTACTTTCCCC
>PQWD01008856.1:62110-131640 GCA_019425675.1 Leucinodes orbonalis
TGTTTTTTATTGCCAACTGCTTCCGTATATTTACAGAAGGCCTATTTTCTCCATCTTGTCGGAGATCGCCCCACACTACGTTTTCCAACGCTTTACACCAATGATTATCGGTACAAATGTGCCAAGCACTTTAGCTTGTCGAACCATCTATCGGAACAGCGGACTATCGCAATTCAATTCTGAACTTTAATCTTCCCATGTTGGTAATACATGACCTTCGCTGTCCTCAACAAGCATAACGATCGACCTACTACCTTCCATTTGGTCCATCTAGATAACCCTCATCATAATCAGCCTATTACGCATCACTGCAGGGCACAGACCTTCAAGCACAGAGTTGAGTTCAGGGGTGAGACAAGCAATCTTAATACTAGACTTAACTCTTACTGTAACTAGGCATATTTGTGGCATGTAAAAGATATTTTTATGTCAGAAATGTTAGACGGTCAAGACGCTCACCTGATGGTAAGTGATACGCCTGACCATGCCAGAGCGACATCGAATGAGACTAACAACTGAGAGATTTTCCGTCAATGCCGCATTGCGCCCGACACCAGAGACAACAGACTCTTATACCCGATAATTTTACTTGCTATAAAATCAAAAGATTTTTAAATGGGCCGCGCAAAATAATTAATATCAAAAACAAACAATCAAAGTCAAAAGAGAGAATATGAAAGAAATAAATGTTATTTCAAATTAGGCTTACAAAAATCACTTATGAACGTCAAAAAATATACAAAAATATAATCAAAAACGGTTAAAATACTAAACTAAAAATATGAGTTTTGATGCTTTGAAAAAAAAAGCGCTTCAGTGGTTTGGCCTGTTGAGTACAATACCTAAATAGTTCGTTTTTTCTGTCTTAGTAGTAACTTTTGTCGACAGCAGATCGCCTTTCGTTGAAACCTTTAACGGGATGGCAGCCAATACTACGAGCCAAGCTGGGGAGGCCGAGAGAAAGCGAAGATCTTGATATAGTTCCAATATAAATACTATATTCGTTTATTTTTTTTTTCTTAGAAATACATATTTACTACTACTAAGGTTGTATGTCGGCTTAATTGAGCAATCGGTGCACCGAAATAACATTAAAAATTTCGCCTTGTTTACGTACAAGAGCTTTTTAAAACTTTGCTATTTCCACATCCATGCCGAATTAAATGTTTTTTAAGATTTCCCTTTTGTGGCACAGAAATGGCTTCATTGCTTTACACCTCAAAGAAAATTTATACACATCACCCTTAGGGCTTTATATAATTGTAGCAGATCGCTCTAGTTACCCTTGTCCACGCTCGACATATTTACGTACATGCTATCTCACTCTTACCCACAATGCGTCTCTCTCACATTTTACATAGTCTGTCCTGCTCTCACTTTCTGTCTCATTCTCGCATTGATGGTTGTTTGTATAGCCGCTAGTTGCGAACATTATTTTGTAATATAAGTGATGTGAAATGAAATAAACACACATTCGTCAAGCATTGGTGTTTCACTTAAAAACACTCAGGAACTTTCCTACATTGGTGACCCCGAACCAGAACACAACAGCAAGAATGGGCAATGATGAAGAAACACAGCCGCCGACACCACCGCCATCGGTCATAATTCCAGCCCAAGTACCATCTGCGTCTCAAGAAGTCGCCGGCATAGCACTATCTATGCGCGTACCACCGTTTTGGCGTGATAAACCGCGCCTATGGTTCATTAGCTTTGAAGCCGTCACGTCAGACATGAAGAAAGGAGAAGCACAACGAGCCCAGATGGTCATAGCAAAGCTCGACAAAGAAGACATCGAGCAAATCTGTGACTTACTGTACGATCCACCTACGGAACGCCAGTATACTATCATCAAAGAACGCCTCATCTCAGTATACGAAGAATCCGACGGAAAACAGCTACAGAAACTACTTTCTGAAATGGAACTCGGCGATCAGAAACCTAGTCAACTACTGCGACGCATGCGCACACTTGCCCGCAACAAGGTGCCCGACAACACCCTTCGGTTGATGTGGATGAACCTCCTACCACCGCACGTACGATCAGTGTTGGTTGTTAGTGACACTATAAGCAAAGATACTGCGCTCGACGAACTCGCAAAACTCGCCGATAAGATGCTGGAACAAAACCACCAAATATCCGCTGTATCAACGTCATCATCGTCGCTGCACCTACGAGACCAACACGTTAACATGCAATACCTGGTTGACGAAATAAGAAAATTACATCTGGAAATAGCCGAGCTGAAAGCAACAAGTCATAATCAACACTCCGCATTATCACCGGGGCGATCGCGTTATCACAACTATGTCCAACGTTGCAACTCCCGAGCACGACAACATATATCGCCGTCTCGCTCGCGCAGTAGCTCTCGCTCACGCGGTAGCTCTCGCTCGCAGTTCGCTAGTTCCGCCACTCCATCGCCCCACTGTTTTTATCATCGCCGTTTTGGGAAAGATGCAAGACATTGTACAACGCCGTGCAGCTTTAATGTCGACAGTATCAAGTCGGAAAACTAGACCGAGCGTTGGCAGAGGCGGAACCCAGCGCAGAAAGCAAGTCATACCGCCTATTCATAAAAGACAAGCGCACGCAACTATCGTTTTTGGTAGACACCGGTGCCAATATCTCGGTAATACCTAGACGAAAAGGGACCTGCGAAAAACCACTTCCGTTTCATCTGTACGCCGCTAACAACACCATCATACCTACATACGGAGAAAAGACTTTGGACCTCGACCTAAGTATGCGCCGACCCTACAAATGGAAGTTTGTAGTAGCCGCCGTCAGCAAACCGATAATTGGAGCCGACTTCTTGAAACATCACAACCTATTGGTAGACTTGAAGAACCAAAAACTTATCGACAACACCACAAAGCTTGACACCCACGCCACGGGAAGATACACCAACATACCGACAGTACGCAGCATCGACATCAAACAATTATATCACGATGTCCTTGCTGGCTACCCTGGAATCACTCGACTTACATCAATGAAATTGAATCCGAAGCATAATGTCGAACATTTCATTGAAACAAGCGGCCCACCTATACATTGTCGTGCCCGCCCGATTCCGCCACATCGTTATCAGCAAGTAAAGAAGGAGTTCGAGAACATGATTGGTCAAGGCCTTTGTCGACCGAGCAAGAGTCCATGGGCAAGCCCGCTCCACGTGGTGCCTAAGAAGAACGGGGATTTACGCGTTTGTGGCGATTTTAGACGCCTTAACGCTGTAACAAAGCCAGACCGGTACCCTATACCAAGAATTAAGGATTTCACATACCAATTGACTGGAAAGCGAGTTTTCTCGACGTTGGACCTTAACCGAGCATACCAACAACTACCAATCCGTGACGAAGACATAGAGAAAACTGCGATTATAACTCCATTTGGACTATTTGAATTCCCACGAATGTGCCCGGGTCTCAAGAACGCCGGTCAAACCTTCCAAAGGTTTATACATGCTGTCCTTCGTGATCTCGACTTTGTCTACCCATTTGTGGATGATCTGCTCCTAGCTTCGACTGACGAGGAACAACATCGCCAACACCTACATCTCGTCTTACAACGGTTAGAGGAGTACGGTATCACCATCAATCCAGCAAAATGTGTATTCGGCCAATCGCAACTTACATTCCTTGGCTACACCGTCAGTCCCGAAGGCATCAAACCACCCGAAGATAAGGTCAAGATCATCACCAATTATCCCAAACCAAGAACAATAGAAGAATTAAGGCGTTTTCTCGGTATGATCAATTACTATCGGGAAAATATACCTAATGCAGCCACCGTACAAGCACCGCTACATTCATTTCTACATAAAACTAAGAAAAAGGATAAGACCGCTATTGCATGGACTGAAATCGCATCTCAAGCTTTTGAAAATTGCAAGAAATGCATTAAAGAAGCTACCTGTCTTGCTCATCCGCACCACTCCGTCCCGCTTGCTCTTATGTGTGACGCCTCCAACATATGTGCTGGAGCGGTGCTACAGCAACTCGTCGATAACAAGTGGCAACCACTCGGCTACTTTTCCAAGAAATTTACGCAAACGCAGCAAGCCTATTCAACATTCGATCGAGAACTTCAAGCTATATACCTCGCAGTCAAACATTTTAGAAAAATCATAGAAGGAAGACCGACGATAATTTTCACCGACCATAAACCGCTAACATACGCAATGCAGAAGATATCATCGGATAACGAAGTCCCGCGTCGCACGCGTCAACTACTCTTCATCAGCGAATTTACTAGCGATATTCGACATATCAGCGGCCAACATAATGTTGTAGCAGACGCATTATCACGACTCGACGCCGACGCGATCGCATGCCCAAATGCGATCGATTACAATGCACTGTCGCAAGCACAAGAAAGAGACGGGTGTATACCCGCGCTTTTGAAATCACCGAGCATTAATCTAAAAAAGATATTGCTACCTGCAACAACACAAGCTATCTACTGCGAAACATCTACTGATACTGCACGTCCGTACTTACCTGAAGAATTTCGACTACACGCATTCAACTCGATTCACGGACTGAGTCACCCCGGTGTAAGGACTTCAAGAAAACTCGTACAGAAGAGATTCTTTTGGCCTTCCATGAACAAAGACATCAAGAAATGGGTTCAAACGTGTATTGGATGTCAACGAGCGAAAGTACAGCGTCACACATCGAGCCCACTCGGAAAATTTCCATATACTCATCGCTTCGAGCACGTACATGTAGATATTGTAGGCCCACTCCCAACAGCACCCGACGGCCACAGATACGTCATAACTATGATTGATCGAGCTACACGTTGGCCAGAAGCGCACCCAGTACAAGAGATAACCGCAGAAATAGTCGCCAAAACAATCTACGAGAAGTGGATTTCAAGATTTGGCTGTCCTATCCAGCTTACAACCGACCAAGGACGACAGTTTGAGAGTCGTCTGTTCGTCGCTCTTACTAACTTACTAGGAATCAAAAGGATTCATACCACGCCATACCATCCCCAGAGCAACGGTATGATCGAGCGATGGCACAGATGCATGAAGACTGCCCTCAAAGCTCGATTAAGCAATGCCAGCTGGACCGATGAGTTGCCTACCATACTTCTTGGCCTACGCGCAGCAGTGAAGGGTGACGTCGGGGTAAGCGCCGCTGAACTCACGTATGGGCACAATCTGAGACTGCCCTGTGACTTCTTTACACCATCATCCGCAGACGTTGTTATGGATTACCCCTTCGTTGAGAAACTACGGTCTACTATCCAGCAGCTGAAACCATCACCTGCAAGTACACAACGAAGCAGCAAAACAATCTTCGTACACTCAGGCTTGAAAAACTGTAAACAAGTCTTTGTGCGAGTTGACGCCGTTAAAAAGCCACTACAACCACCGTACGATGGTCCCTACACAGTTCTACACAGGAGCAAAGACAACAAGGTGTTTACACTGCAGCTTCCTAATAGAGAGGCCACTATATCAATTGACCGATTGAAGCCGGCCTACACGATGGATACAACCAACGAAGAATCGCACGTGCTGCCTCGACCGATACCTACAGTGCCATCGCCGTGCGCCAAGCCATCGATGAGTGAGACGAAAACTCGACTAGGAAGAGCTATCAAAAGGCCGGTACGCTTCGCTTGAGGGGTGTACTGTAGCAGATCGCTCTAGTTACCCTTGTCCACGCTCGACATATTTACGTACATGCTATCTCACTCTTACCCACAATATGCGTCTCTCTCACATTTTACATAGTCTGTCCTGCTCTCACTTTCTGTCTCATTCTCGCATTGATGGTTGTTTGTATAGCCGCTAGTTGCGAACATTATTTTGTAATATAAGTGATGTGAAATGAAATAAACACACATTCGTCAAGCATTGGTGTTTCACTTAAAAACACTCAGGAACTTTCCTACATAATCATAACAAATGTTTGCTGAATTCGCAATAACGAACGTTACACAAGATATTTTGACTTAATTGTTTATGTTTCTAACTACAATTAACAGAAGTAATTTTTCTTTAGTCTATGCAATAGAAATGTTTTATTTTGAATATATTAATAAAATATCCACTGGCCATCTAGCCCCAAATTTAATAATTTAATTACTAAACAACGGATAAACATACGTACATACATATTTTGGTAAATCGATAATTATTATACATAGAAAACACCCCTTGGTGTAAAAGCCGACATTTCAAACAATAACCCCAAATGGGTCATTCATCAGTTCATCACGTCAATAAGAGGATATTTATCTATTTTTAGTGTATATTCGTAACATATTTCGAATTCATGGACTTCAACCTAGTTTTTGTAAAAATTCAAATCTTTTAGTTTTCATTTTGGACTTGAGTCATTTTTAGGGTTCCTTAGCTAAATTGGCAAATAACGGAACCCTTATTAATTCGTCAAGACTGTCTGTCTGTTTGTCCGCCTGTATGTCACACCCTTTTGTCTTCGATACTTAAGCACTACATTATTCAAACTTTGTAAGCACTTATATTATTCTGTGAAGCGTTATTAGGTTTTCACAAGAAACTTGAAAGAATAATATAATATACTTATAATAATAATATACTCAAAAAAAAAATTGAGAATAGTTTGCGCGAGTAAAAATTGTAACGTAGAATAGTATTTTTTAAAATTATTTTATGTTACTTGCTGCTGCGGAAGCCTGCCTGAAGACTCGAACTTGGCCAATTTTTAAGACTAAGACTCGTTAGACACTCGTTAGTGATTCCCGAGTCGTTTGAGTCTTCTGAGTCCTTTCAAGTGTTTTTAGTTGTTTAGCTAGACTGAGTCATGAATTTGAGTTGCAGTATTATATCTTTTAACTATAGTAATACCGAGTGACTTTATATCGTCATCCATATTTATTTACTAATCTGATTGAAATAAATCGCGTCCTTGTCTTCCGAACTCAAAAATCAATAATTGCTATTTACACCAAAGTACAGGTTTTAAAAGACGCAAGTCTTCTAAGTTCTTTTTGGCAGGACTGAAGTCTTTTTACAAAAGACTCCAAATTCCGAAAGACCTGACCTCGGTATTTTTTATAAGAATCGAGCTTTAAAAATAGCCAGACCAATACAAACAGACGTGTTCATGCACACAAATGTTTGTAATGCCCGGGGATCGTACCTAGAACCCTTGGTGTAGTAGCTAATTCTCTAGCGTAAAAATATGCTACCATTACACCAAATGGATTGACAAAACCTTTTCTACAATTCTACAGTTACTCGAGAATATTATACGCGGCTCACTTTGGTGATGCTGATAAAACATCGTGAAGTCGAGCAAGCAATAGCCGTATGTAGGCCAATCTTGATAACCGGGCTATTACTGAGTAAAATGGAACCTTATATTGAGCTGAGTGGCAACCATATTGGTAGCATTCTTATATGCATTTTTAAGGACCAACTTGTAGCAAAATATAGATAAATATTTTCCTTTTTTGCTTTCTCATTTCCGAATTGTTACTTTAATCTTTGTCCTATTCAATCTCTTATTTGCTGTTAAATTTCTTTTACCTTAGAAAAATGTCGACGCTATAAATGTTATGCATTTTTTTTTGTTTTAGTTGTTAATAGGGACAAAATAATATACAAATGTACCCCTTTAAACATAAAAAAATCACCAAACGTATTGTTTCACAAACGTCGTGCGATAATTACAAGTTTCGCTATTTCAAGTGCTTCATAGGTTAGCTAGGACGGATTTGTTTGGCTTCCAGTTTTGCGCAGCTCTGCTGAATATACGAACAAGCTTTTGCCGTATGAGCGAAATTTAATATAATTTACATAATTTCGATTTTAATTAATTATGAGTGTTCATAATACTTATTTACAGAAATCAGTTGCGGCATGTCATGATTAAACTTTACCGAATTCTCTGCCTCAATAAACTCAAAACGGCGAGAAATATAGTAAAACATCTTTTAACGTTGACGCCATTTTTCAGTTCAGTCCATGGCCCTTCATTGCATTTATGAATAGTTTCGGGTGGAAGTTTCCGCCTACGGCCACGCGGTCTTAGGGGCCCCGCGCCTCGAAGGTCCGGAAACGCAAACAAAGATATAATTTCTTTTCTAGTTAAGTCATAAACATATTTTATCTAAAAATATTTTATTAAGAAAAATTTGAATAAAAGCTGAGCTTTAAAATCCATCCTCCTGCGTCATCCATCAGGGGGCCTCGCAAATATATCATGCCCACATCAAATTTAGGTCTTGCCCCACTACTGAGGTAGATTTTGTTGACTCAACTTTAACTGTTGTGTCTTATCCAGATGCCTTGCGTTTGAACGGTCATCACTATCACCTAGATATATCACCATTTGATACCACATGGTAATAGAGTCACCAGAAAAGCCCAGGGCATCTGGATGTGAGAAACCTTTTCATATTCCAAGGATGCCATACACATCTGCTTAATAATCTGACTATAAGTCATCAATAACAAGAATTTGTTGTAGTGTTTTTAAAACATCATCTCGGGGCAAATGGGGAAGACCTATGTCCAGCAGTGGACTGCGATAGGTTGACGAGACAGAATGACAGAGAAACTTTCATGTTCTAAGTCATAGAATTGTTTACATGGGACAAAACAATAGATTTTGTCTTAATAATAAGGAATAAATAATCACTACACTGCTTAGCAGCTTACAAACAGAACTGAAATCCTACCAAAACATTTCATATAAAATTTGCCAAGACAACCACATAAGGTTTGCCCTATGTAAAAGAGCTCATGTAGATCCAAGCTTCTGAATGGGCTAACTCTACCCTAAGTTCAACAAAGTCTTTATATCAGTAAATATACCAACATATTTATCTTTATAAACTTATTCACCCTTTCTCCTTTTCTTCTTTATTTCTTTCTACATATGATTTAGAAAAAAATGCAGTGGGATTTGAACTTGTACCCTCCAGATCGGGAGGCAACAGTCCACACCAATGAATGCTTTTCTTTTCACTCACTGCAATATGGTATATTAGTCTCATTGCACCCTTTAAATCTAGTGCTGCACTGTCATAATAAAAATAATACACTTCAATACTTGGAACCTAAAATACTAAAAATACTAGTTGAAATACCACATTGAGGTAAGTAATATATACTTGGTAACCTTTATCAAAGTGATCTTCAGTATTAAGATAAATTAAATTAGAAGTTTAAAGGAAGCTAAGCACTTTTATTCATTCATAATATATTTTTAGTTGTTCAAATAGAAAAGGTTTTTTTCAATGTAATAAGTGTACAATAAATACGCTCAGGATGCACATCTGATGGTAAGTGATATGCATAACTATGACAGAGCGGCATTGAAGAGACCCACAACTGATATACTCGAGCCGACAGATGTTAGGTCTCTTCACCCAGTGATTTCACTAGCTACAGTGCCCTCATTCCGAAACACAAAAGTTCATAACACTCCTGTTTAACGGAACGTTATTTGATTTTTTCATCTGCTAATAATGACTAAATAATATTACTATATGCTAGGCAAGTTTTCATCTGCTAATAATGATCCTCTAACTAAATAATATTGCTATATGCTAGGCAATAAATGAATAAAAACATTTATACGAATATCGCGTTTGTTAAGAGGGCATAAACGAAAATGGAACTCAACGATCAAGAATCGCAAATCGACGTAAGAATTGTCTACGCAATAAACCTAGCAATTGGTAATCATTCAGATACAATTATAAACTTACCTTGACTAGCAGTCGCTGTTTTGGTATGTATCGTAACTATCGTTTGACAATATTCAACAGATAACAGACAATGTTACTAATTTCTCACTTCACTATTTGAATTATTTAATATTCTACATGTTCAATTGCACAAAATATTAATACTGAAGGCATACAGAAACAAAACATGTTATTATAAAATAAGATAGTTTTTGTTGACATAAGGCTGTCAGCTGTCAGTGTCAATAGCACCATGTAAAATCTCGAGAATCTTGTGTTCTAACACTAAAAAATTACAGGTCGTCACTGGGGTTGAAACGATACCATAGACGTATCTATACTTTTACTCGATACTAAATCGGTTGTCAAGTATCGTACTCTATGTTGATTTAAAAGTATGATACTCGTATCGAATAGCTTTAGAATATCATAGTAAAAAACTTAAAGAAATGTTCCAATTATTAATTGTAGCATTTACTTTAAGAGCTTTAATAGTAGTGATTTCTGAGTCAACACTTTGCGGAAGCTATGAAAAAACTCTTTCGCAAGGTCAAAGGTACCTACTTTAAATAAATAAGTGCAGGAATAACGCTCGGGACTCAAGTTTCAAATCATCATATGCCTCTAATCGCCAAGGATTTTACGGTGCAGGCTGAATTAGGCAAATAAATTGTACTTCATTTGCTTTCTAGGAGCGCTTTCACTCTTTGCCAACTGTGAGTCGTTTGATTTGTAACCGAAATCAAAATCTTCATTCGTTGCTTCATTTTCACTGATATGATATGAATACTTTTAATCGATACCTACACGATTCTTAATTATAAAGTATCGATAATAAAATACCTGGTATCGGATAAAAGTATCGAGTATGTACTTGTTTTTACTCATATCGTTTCATCCCTTTTCGTCACAGATTAATGTGAAATCCTAAGACTTCTAAACATAGGGAGACGCATCTTCAGCTATTATTTATGCGTCTGTTGGTCTGTCACAAAAAACGACACAATGACGTGTTTTTTTTTCATGGAGATAGTTGAAGGGATAAAGAATGACAGTAGTCTACTTTTTATCTTTCTCGAACCCCCCATTCTCGGAGGAATGTTTTCAAGATAGCTAAATACCTGTCTTTTTTCTAAACACTTTCCTCAGATCCGAAACTAAATATTCGAATCACCTCCACGACGGTAGCGAAACGACGAAGCCATAAATATATACTGATATGTGGAATATGTTGAAGTTAAGGTCGGTAAAGTAAGATTCAAAAGCTTGACTTTTTATGATGTTCTGAGTCGAGTTCTATTTTTGGTACTCGGGTATTTTAAAACCCTCATAAAGAAGAATCGAGTTGGAACTCGATTGTAGGGGGAAGTATAAAGTACTCGATTCAAAATAAAATACTGGAATCAAAATAAAGTATTCGTGTCAAAATAAAGTACCTTATTGTACTCATCTCAAGAAAAATTACTCGAGCACTTGTGTACAACAATTGCTCGAGTAATTTTTCAAATAGTTATTTACAAAAAATACAGAAACTACATATACTGAGTCATAAGTTTACTATTAAAAAATAATATACCTTTAGTTTATTCAATATTTAATAATATAAATATTAGTCTGATCAATCAAAAATTAATACACAAATGAAATCGGGTGTCTGGTTGTTATACTGAACTAACCATTTTTTACTACAAGCCTTAGGCTGTTTTACATTAAGATTTTTTTAAATAATATTGTGCGGTTCGCTGCTAACTCGCGTGAGCTGCTTTAAGTCACGCGACCTTAAGAAGCGATTTGTATAAAAAATGGTATGAAGTTAGCTGACACCCGGGGATAAATACATGGGTTACGTTTTGCTGCGGGAGAATATCTTATACCGCGGAGCATAGCTAATATATAATAAAGTCAAAAGTAAATATGTATATCATATTGTTTTAAATAAAATCTGCCTGACACACACTGACAACGTGTCATGACACTCATGACTGAACAATGAAAATACTATCCGTTGCGTCTGACTGT
Source organism: Leucinodes orbonalis (assembly GCA_019425675.1). NCBI lineage: Eukaryota > Metazoa > Arthropoda > Insecta > Lepidoptera > Crambidae > Leucinodes > Leucinodes orbonalis. The sequence goes on from PQWD01008856.1 coordinate 73,832, forward strand.
TGCCACATGACTGATGGCTCACAGGAACGCTCATTATAAATATATGTGTACCTGCTATGTGTTTTGCCGGTACTCGAGTGCTTACTCATGAGTGCTCGAGTATTCGAGTTTAGTAATCGAGTCAGTCTACGAGTTGACCTAACTAGGGCATCTCTAAACCCACGGCCACTGAGTGACATTGACAGTTTTTTAATTAGTCTGTGGCACTCTCCGTAATTTTTATTTAATTTCTAAAATCGCAGAAATTGCATTTATTCACGATGAACAGCATTAAAATCTTAAGGAGTGCAGCTTTTAGTAGCCAATGGCGATCATTTTCTCGATGGTAATCATAATCTTAAGGCAGAAACGTTTGAACTTTTATTTGAGGTTAAGTTAACCTAAGTTAAAATTTTCAGCGTTATTTTACGACAAGAAATCGCTCAAGCTGGTGCGCCTTTATCTATACCGGTACCGGAAGGCGTTGACAAACCTGTCTCTCCTAAAATTGAAAGAATAGTTGCAGATATAACTACCCTTAACTTACTTGAGGTGTCAGAGTTGAGCCAGGTTTTGAAGAAAAGACTGAACTTGCCCGATGCCCCAGTTATGCCCGTCGGTGGCTTTGCCATAGGGGCTGCATCTCCTGCTCAGGATGAAGAAGAAGCTGCCCCAAAAGCTGTCAAAACTAACTTTACTGTGAGATTTTTGACATTATATTACTATTATATCTTTTTGCAGTATATAGAGTTACAGTAGTGGATAACGTCTATTTTGCCAAAGCTATAGGCCTGTGCCTTGTGTAGTGTCATTATAAGCTGATGATAATATGTGAATCTTGACATATTTCTTTTCGGACAATAAGGTGATTCAGGCTGCAATGTCCTAACCAAACTAGGAAAAATCGCACAAAGTGATATTTGCTTGTGGGATTCAAACCCTTGACCTTGGGGTCACATAGCTGAATGTTGTGCCCACTTGGTCCTAGAGACAGTACCCAAACAGCTTTTATTGTTTTATGTAACAAGGTGTACAGAACAGACAGGATGCTCTCCTGATGGTATCGGTTGAGACCAACAACTGATAAACAGTTTTTACTCTCTATCAAAGCCACACTGAGCATGACTTCCAAGGTGACCGCTGTTACGTCTCTCATACCCTGTAATTTTACTAGATACTGTGCCTTCATCCTGAAACACAGAAGTGCAAAACACTACTATTTCACAGAACAATATCTGGCACTGCAGTGGTACCTAACTAAATGACTCAGGATCGAGTCTACCATCTATCAAATCTGTACCTAATTGCTACCTCTAGTGATATGTATGTTTAGCAATCTAAAGATGTTCTTACCATTATAATTTTCATACTGGAATTATACATTTTGTTTACAGGTAAAATTGACTAAATTTGATGACAAACAGAAAGTAGCACTGATAAAAGAAGTGAAAAACCTTTTGGAAGGTTTTAACCTTGTGCAAGCCAAGAAGTTTGTTGAGAGTGCACCTGCTGTTGTCAAGGCTGACATTTCCAAAGATGAAGCTGAGAAACTTAAGGAAGCTCTAACTAAAGTGGGAGCTGTTATTGAAATTGATTAGATTAAGATTTAGTTATTATGCTTAGTGTTTAGTCAAAATTAAAATAAAGTTATTATGTATATCAATCTTATTGTATTCATTTGGTAATATAAATTACATTAGACAATTTTTAGATGCTGACACTGCTACAAAAGCAGACAATAAACCTGTGTTAACAATCTTTTGCAAATATATGTATTGTATGATGGTCCCGATTCAAAACAAAGGCCCTTTGACATGTTTGTGTATAGGCAATTTCTAGTGTAGACAAAAACACCAACTTTTTGTAAGGATGTGGTAAGAGTAAGAGGGCAAGCATTGTCAAAGATGAGGGCAATGCTTTAGCTACTAAAATAACTAATAATTTGGTTGGAGATAAAAGGGTGAGAATTTAGGGTTGTATGTATTTATTAATGCCACATTATGAAAAACAATGAATTTGAAAAAAAATAGGTATGGATGATGGTAGATGACAGGACCCAAAGAATACTATAATATGATTGGATTTTATTATCACTTTCGACCTTAGACTAAGTTGTATTCGGCAATCGACGACATCTTGTTGAAAAAGATTTGCACGACCAGTATATTAAGCATCGCATGTGCTGTCATCCGCATAGTAATGAATGCCACTTATCTGTAGCGTATCGTATAATTAATATACAGAAGAAACATTGTGGGCGACAGCACACAGCCTTGCGGGACACCAGCGTCCACATATTTGGACGACCTATTTGGTGTTGCGGTTGAGAGGTCGGCCGCAACACCAAGGGTTCCGTGTTCGATCCCCGGGCAATACAAACATTTGTGTGCATGAACATGTCTGTTTGTAATGGTCTGGGTGTTTCTATGTATAATATGTATGTATTTACAAAAAAAAATGTATGTATGTATGTTTATCCGTTGTTTAGTACCCATAATACAGGCTTCATGCTTAACTTGGGGCTAGATGGCGCTGTGTGAATGTCAGTGGATATTTATTATTATATTTAGAGACCGAGCATACACCGTAGACAACCTAAGGCTAGATGCATCGATCTGTTCCGAAGCTGGTGAGCCATTTGCATAAACTCTCAGGAAGCTCATAGGAAGAGATCTTAGAGACGAGTGCTTTCTGCCATACCTACTCGTATGTATAACTTTCGCCTAGTCCAAAATTATATGGAGTCTAAGAACAATATCAAAAGAGGAATGAGTTCTAAAATAACAAAACATATACAACAGTATTTCTTTTTATTTAAAAATAACAATCTCTTTACAGGTTTATGGACATAACAATTTAAAATGGCAACATAATGTCCTTGAAAAGCTAGAGCATAAATATTTGCGAATTTCTTATTTGGTGCGTATGATAAAAAAAAATGTGCTTGGTGGCCATATTATTGTGGTTGATTTTAAAATTAATTAATGATCAACTAATTTTTAATAATAGCGTCGGTGGCTGTGGTGTGGACTGTTGCCGTCCTGTCTGGAGGGTGTAGGTTCAAACCCCACCACGTTCGAATTTTCGAAATTATACGTACTTTAATACGACGCTCTTACGGTGAAGGAAAACATCGTGAGGAATTCTGCGCACGCCTGCGAAGAAATTCAGAGGTTGTCCGTGAAGTCGGTCAATCCGCACTGGGCCCGCGTGGACGACTACGGCCTATACACCCTTTACGGGTAGGCTCATGCTCCTCGGTAGGGACGAGCTGATGTTGATGATAATTTATATTGTATTGGTTTCATCCAATAATACTGACCTTTAATAAATACTATGTGACTGCAACACTTTTGTCTGGTAGACAACCTATAACCTATGTTTATATAAGTCTATACTTAGAACAACACCTTTTAAACTTATGTGTATGACACAAATTACTCTAAAATCGACATACTATGAAAAGTATTGGAATAAGAAAATTATTACTATATTAGTACATAATTCCAATTTGTAATTAAATTTAAGTATCTAATGATTCCTTAGCTAAGTAATTCGTAATTCACATTTTGCGATGTTTCTTTGCATTTTTGCAAAATTACCTTTAAGGGAACATACAAATATTGTTATACAATCATCTGCTCTATGGCATATCTACACTAAAACCTGCGCCCGCGCACAAATATAACTCTGGTCAATCCTGATATACAATCAGCTTAATTCATGTAGTTTAGTAACAATCCAGGGAATTAACTTCTTCATTGTGCTCATATATTCCTAACACATCGTCTAGAAGTGAAGAGAAACTTCTTATCCCCTCTTTCCAGTCACGTTTCTGCGATATTATTTTCTTGCAATCTGTTATCTCCATGAAAGACGTGAATAAGTATGGTGAAGCCTGCTTTATCAGCTTCAGTTTAGGCGCAAGAGCGGATTCATTTCTATTCTGTAAACTCATCCCTTTATTGTATATGCTCGCTAACAAATTCATATCATCCGACTTCAATATGCCTTCTATAACATTATCCGCTTTCACTGAAATCTCTGTGTCCATCTTCTCCGTTTTCTGACAGTTCAGATTCATCTTTTATAAAGCACTCTAATTCTGCAATTGTTTTGGGTTCACCTTCTATGTGATTAACATGTTCGGACACTTTGTACTTTATCAGTATTGTATTCAGTTCATTCGCTATGGCATAAGCCGACTCCATAACCTCGACTTCGGTGTCATCGTGCAACAATTTCAAGAGCACAGTGAGACAACCAATATAGGACAGTTCTTCGAGTAGTTTGATGAGTCTCTTTCTCACTTCCGTCTCGTTAAGAGTGACGATTTTGCGTGTTTCCCGCGAGAAGGTGACGGGCGGAAATGTGCCGTCTAACATGCCTTGATCGTTGAGTAGCGACTGTATAACGATGTTCCAGAACTTGAGCGCGTTCAGCTGCACCTCCCAATGGAAGTCGCTCATGGCGGATGACGCCATATGCTCGTATAACATATTCTTGAAACCCGACGATAGCTTCAAATTTTGATAGACCTCGCAGAGTACACTGCACGCCTCTTTACGAACTATACCTTCTTGGTTGTGACGAAGCATGGCGACTAATTTCTCCTAAAAATAAAATTAAAACGATTACTGGATCTCGTTGGTCTCTATATTTCAGGACAATGATTTGTTGAATGCATACTATACCAAGACTATAGTTTCTTTTTTATTGTTAGTAAATACTCTCGGAAAATATTGGCACAAAATAAAACATCATCATGAATCATAAATTTCAGAGTGGTGGCTACTCTAAACACTACTATAGCAGTTAGCACTGACTTCTGTAACACGGGTTTTTATACCTAAAAGAAGACAGGGGTTTTTCACCTAATTGATTAACTTTTTATTGGCAATAAAAGTTCACTTCTGTTTAATATTATATACCCGCACAGACACGGCAGCATAAGCTTAGACAGGGCCCTTTTGACAACAAAATTTTAATCTTTGTATATCCACTTACTTTTTTTATTTCTCTTTTTAAATTGTATTTTTGTATTGTTCTTGTATGTCATTGTGAAAATGTTTTTTCTTTCTTTTATTTATTTTAAATGAATCTATTTATTCTTAACATATTTTTTAGAGCTAAACGTCTTTTTATACGTCATACTAACCAGCACATCAGGGTGATCGTTGCTCATCTGTTCCCACATCGGCGCGACCTTGCTCGAGGCGCCGATGCATTTCAGCGCGGACACTTGTACATATTGCTCGTAGTCGTTGAACGCCACCGTTACCGCGAGACTGATCAGGTTTTTCTCGATTAACTGCTTCTGAATTGGCGGGAATTCTGCAACAGTTTTTTTTTATAAATAGACCAATTGAATCGGCCATGAGAATTGTGAATTGGCCCAATAGAGAATTGGACCGATCGCGAATCTGTAATTTTTTCACCATTGAACCAATCACGCTTTAACGACAGGATTCGAGTGCTCTTGTGTTCTAAGTCTTACACTTTGCACGCGTCATCAGCCCGGTGAATTTGTTAAGGGTGTCTGCAGACAACCACAGTTACAATGTAAGATAAGTCCTGGTCTGAAAGTGTATTTATCCCGCGTTGTATGTCAACGCCATCATCAGAATCGTATGTATGGCAAGTTTTTGCGAATGAGATGACCCATAACCCACACAAGTTCTCTTAAATCGTGTACCATATGAAGTTTCATGTAAGCTTCGCTAGATAATCTGACAGAGTTCACTATTATGCATGGGCATAATGTATATGCGATTGTGCTAAATAATGTCAGTAGATGGCGCTTCTGGCGCGCAGCGGACGGCACCTTCGCTTGCTCTAATCAAACAGTAAAAAATAACCACTCACTTATAAACGAGATTTCCGTGCAAACATGCAATAGCTCCAAAGCTGAGTCTCTTATTTCCCAGTGCATGTCATGGATCTTGGTATATATAAGGTCTCCTATCTCGTGCATAGCTGATCCCGGCTGCGACTCCATTAACAGTGAGAGATTTGGAGGCAGAAACTTCGCCACAGTCATTGATAGCAAGTTCAAAGACGACACAACAAACTGGAAACAAAAGAAGGTTCAATTCTAGCATTTTCCTAATCAAAAAGAGTCATAAACATCCATTACGTCTGATTTGTCGACGAGAAAACTTCTGCTCAAAAGTAGCACAAATTCGAGGGTACAAATAGGGACTTCATGATTGATAAAACTCTTTCTTACCTTGCATGTCAAATTCTTTTTTTTAGTAAGAATATTGTGAATGACTGAATTTAAACAGATAACTTCCAGGCTTTCATGCCAATTGATGTTGTAGTTTTTCACAATAGATAAAACATATCAACAACATACGTCATCACCAACATTTTACGCTCCGCAACTTCGAAATCTTCTTCAACATTTTGTGACTCATCATCAGAGTCATTGGTTGGATCGTACTCTCTCAGCGCAAAGAATAATGTTTTAAACACAAGATTTGCCTGTTCATCGTTCAGATGGTCCTTGAAGCAGGTGAGCCTTTTCACGCTTTGTAATGTCACTGATAACATATCAAGCTCATATATTAAATCCCTCAAAGCGTAAGCTGCTCTCGCAGTATGCTCACAAGTCATATTAATGAATTGCGACATGTAATCAGTAATGTCGTCTTTTGTCATACAGGAACCTCTATTAGAACTGTTAACATAAACTAACGTTGGAACTAGGTATATAAGTAGCATTTGATTTTGTATCTCCACATTTTTTGATGGATATGGTTGGGAGTTCTTTAATACATAATGCCAAATAGATCTCCAGACCGTATAACTGTTTCCACAATAATCTAATACTAATATCACATCGCGTTTTTGTAACATGCACTGCATTGTGTTAAAATAATGAGCAATTAGATCCATGAAATCTTCTTGGACATATACTGTTTTATTATTAAGGGGCTTGGTTTGGAATATTTTAAAAAGTACCACAGTTAATAAGATTCTAGAGATAAGTAATGTTGTTTCGTTTTTGCGAACTCTCTCCAACAAAATGTACAGCTGCGTGGCAATATTATGTTCTGACAGTAAAATACCAGCAATTTTATTTTCATGGCAAATTCTGTCTATCTTACTGACAATAGACAGTAACATCTGAAGCATAGGCTCAAATTTTCACAAAATTGATCAGCTTCTTCAGTTGCCAAAATGACATCATTGTGGATATTCAGTTCCAAAATGGGCTGCAGCATATAACTTAATACTGCTTGAAGATTAGCATTGTCATCAAAGTCATTCAGTTTCCAAGTAAACTCTGCACTGAATTTATACATCAAACGTAAAACAAATACCGTAGTATTTTTATCGTACAAACTTAATATTTTCTTCCATAGCTCTGTTTAGTAACCAAAATACTCCAGATCTGTGCGATGTTAGAGCCAATGCAACCTCTAGATAAGCTACTTTTAAGCTAGGATTCATCTTCTTTTCAGTTATGTTATTAAGAAATTCTAATAGTTTGTCTCTTCTTTTTTCGAGAATTTTACAAAAATGTGTTTCTTTGCGGCTGACAATAGCCAGTATTCTGCTAAGGAATACATGGACTGTGTTGTGGTAATCAGTAGTGTACTGTAGAGCATGGATAAGTAAATCCGGCAACAAAGGTAAAGCAACGAGGTTAGAAGCATCTGAAAAAAAAAGAAACAGGTTTAGTGCCAATTGGGAAAGAGATACGAGTAAGTGGCAATTAGAAAAACACAGATTCCAAAATGCAATCAGATTAGATAAGCACAAAGGTCGTAAGGCGACGTTCTAGCACTAGAAAACTATTTTCTGAATGACTCATTTTCGAAAGATTTCAAAAAAATATATGTCCCCACCGAAAAACACGAGCCCACCTGTATCGGTGTAAAGGCTTTCCTCGTCACGCGGGTCCAGTGCGGATTAGGCGTAGTTCACTCACAAACTTGGAATTCACACACACAACACTTCTTCTGGCATGTGCAGGTTTCCTCGCAATGTTTTTCTTTATCGTAAAAAAGTTGGATGAACATGCATATAATTTCGAAAAGACATTGGTATGTGGCGGGATTTGAACCTGCATCTCAAGGCTAACGTACTGTTAATTAGAAGACGTGTTTTTAGGCCGCGGATTCCAGTACACGTAAATCGGTAACTAATTTTGATAAAACCTACTGTAGAGGACTTCCATTCATCAAGGTATGGTTGATGAAATTTGGTAGCAGGGAGGAATCCGACTAACCAGGTTAGCAAGTCATCTAAGCGTAGGTTGCTCCTTATCCGGAAAATAATTTATGCTTTACAAACATCATCATCATGCCCTATATTGTGTCTACATTATAACATTAATTATTAATAAATACAAGTTATTTATATTCATTAAAGAGTGAGGTCGTGTCACAGCATAGCATATTTTAATTTTGATCACAGACCGTAAATTAAATGCTACGTTGATGTTACCCTGAGACCTTAACCAAATAATACTTACCTATATCTGAGCTGTTTGATATCTTGTTAATAAAGCTATCTGCGTAGTATGTATTCATCACATAATTAGGCTCTGATATTTTTTCAAATAACAGTTTTATTTTACTTTGTATACGAGAAGTCTCCATGATAGCTGTTGGTTATAATTTCAACCAAAAACAAATAATGTCCAGTTTACTGAAGATTTATAGTTTTTACAAGAAAAACTAACCACTTTTACATTTTAATTACATTTATAGTGATTGTTCAACTAATTAATCTCTGATTGCCAATGTTTACCACGCGTTCTACCTATTTTGGGGATGTAACATTAAAGCTTGATACAACTTTCATGGTCACTTCAAATAAGTTTATGGGCTAAATTAAGAAAAATAATTTTATTGAATAACCGGCACTAATAGTGGAATTTAAGTCTAAAAAAGACAAAACACAAAAATAATAATGTTTTTCTGTTGAATGACAATTACAAATGTCAAACTGACATTTTAGCAATTGGGTATTTGACACCACTAATCGTTGACGCACTTTTTATGAACTGTCAAAAAGGAACGTTTCCATATATTTTGTATGAGATTATTGAAACGTGACGTCATTGCACACTAACATCAATTGACCTAATATTTATTGGTTTCAGTGTATTTAAAAATACAATATTGCAAATAAACAATATTGTAAAATAAAGTGCACTTTTATGAAAATAAGGTTTTAATGGTGGAGAATACCGAATTGTCTTCATCGTAATTTATTTTACCGTCTAAAATAATCGTTGTTCGCTTGACATACGATATATAAGTCCCAATCCTATGTCCTTTAAAAATACTAAAGTCATTTGCTATCTGTGAACATTTTTGATTGTTCTAGAAATTGTATGAACTTCTTTGTCAATTTACAGATAAAATTGTAAATTTTACCTGTGTAACCCGTGTTTTCTGTGCTTTTGTTCCCATAAACTGTTATTTTAGTGTTTGATATTATTTCTGACTGAGATGCCATTAAGAGGAAAAAGTTTCGTAAGTGTGTTATCACTGTTATCTGATATCATTTTTCCTTTCTTTTTTGTCGTGCATTTACGTGCTGCTAATTTTGCATGAAATCTGATTGTTTTTGTTAACATGGTGAGACGTCGCCTATTTTTCACCGTAGTTCTAACCCCACCGTCACTGTGAGACTTAATAGAATATACAAAATTCCATTATTGCATAGATGATTTTCAGTTTTGCTTGCTTGTTGCAGCACATTTTTGGCATTTATCCAAGTATAGTATCCTTGACTGTGTGTAATAACGATAGGAAATTAATCTGTATTAATCTTTGAAATTATTTTGTGTTGCTATGAGGACTGATATAGTGTTGTGGTGCTCCACAGGACGGTTGATGCCCGCCCGGTATAACCCAGTGTTCCTGAGTGCCTCTTAACCGCCTGCTTTTGAGGTTAGTGTTGTTGTTACTGCACTTAAATGCATTCTTAGTGTGGAAAAAATATTTTTTATAGCCATGAATACAATTCTTATTTAGGTAAAGTGAATAAGCTGAGCTTCAATATGATTCAACATTGTTTGTTATGCATTCTATAATGATTAAAACCCAATAAATATTGTATTTGTATTATAATGTCTACTAAGTCAGTATTATAAAGTAAACCTAAGGAACACAATAGAGCGAACTACAAAATCCTATAATTATTCATTTATGTGTTAAGTTTGAAAGATTTCAATTGCTTAATACTCATAAAGCAAACCTTATGGCCATAGTAAGTTTCCATTCCCAAAGATTTATTTACATCTTAAATAACTCACACACAATAAATGTTTAGAAGGGTTTAATTTAATTAAACTATTTGCTATTATTGTTTTATGAAGGAGTAGTATTTGATATGGCTATTTAAATAATAAGCTAATTATCAGATAAGCAATAAGTAGATATGTGTTGTAGCATATTTGTATATATTAAAAAAATACCAGGTAAAAGAGACCCAACATCAGTTGTCTCAGGTGTTGGGTGCCGTATGGCATTGATAGAAAATAATAACTATTTATAAATTGATGGTCTCAATCAATGCTGCTCTGTCATGGAGTATCCTGATCAACCTGTACACTTTGTTATATAAAAAAACATTTGTTTAAAATAGTTTGATTTTAGTATTGTTCTACCTTTGGATGGCTCAGCTAAATACCAACTGGAAATTTAATACCATTCAGAGACGAGCGAGAGGTTAATAGGTAACAGCTCTTTACCCAAGTATCGGTTGCAAGGTCTGAGCCACCGGCGGCGGTTGCCTCTTTGTCATGCTTCTATACTATACAATATATTTACATCGATCTTCCATCAAGAATGATGTCACTGTGGCCACATACGCGGACGACACTGCTTTCCTATGCTGCAACTATGATCCTGAACAAGCAAGCAAGTGTCTTCAACTTCAACTAAACTCCACCCAAAGTTGGCTTTCTAAGTGGAGGATTAAGGCAAGCGCTCAGAAGTCACAACACATCACTTTCACTTTACGAAGAGGAAACTGCCCTGAGGTGGGGATGGGACTAGATACCTTACCACATACCGACTGCGTCAAATACCTCGGTTTCGATTAGACAGGCGCCTCACATGGAAAGATCACATCAAAGCAAGAGGGACGAGTAAACCTTCGCTTCAAGAATCTTCACTGCTTTAGGCCGTAACTCGGTGATCTCATTAGACAACAAGCTTCTATCTACAATGCTATCTGAAACCTATATGGACTTACGGAATTGCACTTTGGGGCTCGCAAGTAAATCTAATATATGTGCCTACAGAGAGTCCAAAACAGTATCTTAAAATGTGTTGCTAAAGCACTCTGTTTACGCGGACGATGAAATCACACTACTACAAGTTAGAACGGTTGAGGAGGAGATTGACAGATTCGCGCAAAATCATAAAGAGCGCTTATTGCTCATCCGCAACCCCCTGGCTCAAAACCTCTTAGATGAGTCACGGAGTGTATTTCGCTGCGGAGGAACATAATATTCTTCCAATGTAGGAGCTGCATTGGCACTGGCCATAGCAGTTCAAAAGTTAATATATCCCTCACCATATTGCTTATGGTTAAGGCTGATCGCAGATAATAAAATAAAAAAAAAAAAAAAAAAAAAAAAATGCTTCTATAGGTTGCACTTCGGGGAGTGTGCACAAATATTGCATGATATTGTCCGCGAGTCCTTTCTTTCATCGATCAACCAGGAGACGGTGAAGCGACATCCATTTATAGTAGAGATGCCGAAGTGTCGTACTAAGCGCTTTGAATCCACATTTATTATTCGCACGCGAACTTTGGAATTCGTTGCCAGCTTATGTTTTCCCGAGGTGTACAATTTGGGGGTCTTCAAGTCGAGAGTAAATAGGTTTCTTCTAGGTCAGCGTGTTTCATCCTAGAACATCGTCGATGTTTAACACCAGACAAGGCGTAGTCAAACGCTGGCCTATTTAATGTAAAAAAAAAAAAAAAAGTCAATGTCTCAAATGTTTGGTGTGAATTTGTAAATACATTGATATGTTTCACACTACGCATTTAAACTGTTAGGTGCCACAATACAATTTTTATTCTGTCTAGTTTCATGGCATTAATATTAGGGTCATGTGCAGGCTTCCCTTAATGTTTGGAACTAAAACCTGACTTACTTTACCAAGAAAAGAACAAGTACTTCTTGACAGAGTTTCAATTAGAATTTGTCAGGAATATAAGCATATGATGGTGTTTTTGGGTCTGAACAATTGAAACTGGTACATACAATAAGTAATTGTTTCAGCAAAATTAAACTTTGTACAACTTGTTTGTTGTTCTTGAAATATCCATCAGGCATTACTACAACTGCAGAAAAAAATGCATAGTAATGTACATCATTTTACATATGAAATGTAGAAATCAAAAATATTTCAATGTAGTGTGTTATTTTTATTAATTTTATTTATATTCCAATATATATTGGGTATGTTGCATGTTTAATTGATGACATCTTGACATTACAAGTGTTCAGATATTTTTGAAAAGTTGCATATATAGATGTTTTTGACAAGCATTTGTACAGATATTTAATGAAGCGCATTTTTAAAAAAAAAAATCGATCCAAATGGTCACTTTTACTGTATAGAACTTATTGACATTTTCAATTGTGTAGATGTATTTGGTCACCTTGTCTGCTAAATATATGTAATGGCGTCTGTACAAACATTTGTGTGCATGAAGATGTCTGTTTGTATTGGTCTGAGTGTTTTATATATGTATTTATGTACAAAAATGAGTATATAAGTATGTTTGTCCGTTGATTAGTATCCAAATCACAGGCTAATCTTAGTTTGGGGCTAGACTGCGTTGTTTTTGGCGATGAATTTGAAAGCAGTTAATGCTGGTATCTTTTGGGCATTTAACGAAATGTTTAAATTAGCTAGATATCTTTAGAAGGGCATACATCAAGTTAAAACCCGTCGCGTAACTATTTGCAACCTTACTAACTACGCTACGTAACTTCCCTAGAAGCTTAAATGCTTATTTGGCCTTGAGTAGTATTACTAACTACAGCTTCACCATCCGTGTCGTGCTATTTCGTTACATACACAATTACTTACCAAAATGATTGAATTGTTGTAAGTTATGAATATACGGCATTTAGGTGAAAAGTAAATAGGCCTTTCTTAGGTAAACACGATCTAAGATCAACTTATGTTCCAACTGAAAAGACTGTGCTCAAAACTGACCCATATTTTAATTAAATTAAAATGTTATATTAGTACCTAGAAATCTTTGACTGCAACATGTTTGTATTTCCAAAAATGCTTTACGTTCGTTTCAAACAACGGCCGCTGGCTGGGTATTGGTCTCGTTCCGCACCAGATAGATATCCTGGTACTTCGGTATCTGCATCCAGCCACTGTCCGCATCGTTTGGCTTTCTTCGCTTCTCTTCCCAATAATATATTTGGGCATTAGAGTACGTAGTTCTGATTACAGATGTCATAAAACGTATTTTCGACATCTAGGTACCATCGCTGTGCTAGATATCGTCCTGTGAAAAAAGAGTGCTATGCACTTTTGTGTTTCGGGATGAGGGAGGGCACGTAGGTAGCTAATGATATTACCGGGTATAAGATACGTTACATCTGTGTTCTCGGATAACAAGCGAAGTGCGGCGTTGTAGATGGAGAATAATAACTGTCTATCAGTTGTTGGTCTCCTTCAATGCCTCTCTGCTATGGTCAGGCGTATCACTTACCATTAGGTGAGCGTCCTGATCGCGTTGCTCACTTCGTAATATAAAATAATTCAGCCTATAATGTCCCAGTGCTAAACAAGCCCAGAGGCAGGCTAACAGGGAATCTTAGAATGGGTGTGTTATGGATGGGTATGCAGACAATCCGGAAAAGCGCCACTAATTAAATGATTCCCACTTACGCGCCCATTATCCTCTAAAGATTTGAAACCATATGCTATCTGTTGTCATCCACAGCGCTTAATTTGACAAAAACATAAATTATATTGCATATCCTACTACACGCCACTGTCTTAGGCCATAGCCACCGATATTGCGATAGTGCCAGTCAAGTAACCATTGCAATATTTGCAATGGTTACTTGACTGGCACTATCGCAAAACGAACGCGCTAGTCGTAAGGCTATGGATACTTTGATAATATATATTCAGCTCTCTAGTAACTCAGTTAACTACAAAGCCTACAATGTACATACCAAACTTATTAAATTGCTCACAATGAAGTTGCAACATCTACGTTTAACGTGGCGAAGTTACATACTATTAGCGCATAGTACCTGTTCACAATAGTTGGACAAACCGCTCAGCACCAAAACTTGTTTGTGTCTGTGTGAATGGTGCGCGTGATTTCGGCAGTGGGCGATTTCTGTAGGTGTTCGTCTAGCGTCACGGCTAGGGTTGCCACCTATTATTTTTGCATTTATAGTACATTGGTTATATAAATATATATTATATATGGAAAAAGTGCAATTCAAATTCAAATTCAAAATTCTTTATTCAAATTAGGCTTAGAAAAAGCACTTACGAACGTCAAAAAATATAATAAAAAACAATTAAAAATACTAAACTAAAAATATGAATTTTGATGCTTTGAAAAAAAAGTGGATTGGCCTGTTGAGAAAGAAGCACCCAAGAAAACTCAACAGTGTAGCCTTTTTTAAAAACAATTACTTAATGTAACAATATATCATAAACACTGAAATAGCTGAGCAATTTAATGTACTTTTATTTTGTTTTATATTTAAAAATATTTTTTCATTGCAGTTTGTATTAAATTTGTATCTTTACTAAACATTAATCGATAAATTTCGTATAAAGATATTGTATAGAATATTTTGACTTTAATTCAGATAGAGTACATTTATGTTCATTAAAAAACGAAAAATACTTCATTATAGAGTACAGGTGACAACCCTAGTCACAGCGTTTGCCTCCGACGGATTTTACTTTATTGCAATCGTAAGAACTCTCTTGTTGGTCAACAGTTGGACTGAACGGAAACGAATAAGGAATCGTACGATAGATTTGTGGTTCGTGTGATTACGTATAATTTTCACTTTTTGTAATGCTCGGTACGGTGCCACCTGATTTCTTGTTTTGTGTGCGAGATTTGACCTGGTTTGTCAAATATGGTTGTGGTTTGTCTTTGAGGAAAATAAAATAATGTAAGGCCCACGCACTTAATGTCTCATAGTACTGCAATGCCTAATCGTGTATTTCTCTACCAAAACTGATATTCCAAATCCGTACCGATCTGTTTTTTTTTAAGATATTTAAAAAGACATTTCTGGATAGTCATGTACATCCGAATACCACCTACGTCAATTGTTACTTATGCACCTACACACTTCACAAGACGTGTCGTAAAGTTTCAGCCACGGAGGCAAGAGACATTATTGCCAAAAGGACTAATCAAACTAAACCAAGCTTATGGTGCATATTAAAGGTGCAAAGAACGATATCGTCTCACTTGCGCAGTATTTTGATTGGACAATAACATTTCCATGCTTTTAAAATTCGTCGTCTGCGCAGGTACATCGGTGAGACTTATTAATTGAGAACTTCTTTACCATTAGGTATGCTGATTGCTTGATTGCATATATACACGTACATAACAAAGCGAAAAAATTGATATCAAGTTTTTTGTAATATTTTTATGAAATGAATAGGTAACGGCAATCGGCCATGTAGCAAATTGTTATTCTGGTGGTGGTGAAGCACTCGCTATTATTTCATAATTAAGTTGCATTTTTGTTTATCATGATGATGGTCGTATTTATATTGAATCTAAATTAGCCGCTCGGCCTTTCTGTTCAATGAGTTGTCTAAAAATATCTCATTATAATGAGCACTAAATGTCTATTGATTTCACAATTCAAACCTTCTATTACGCAAATTTGTTTTTCGTGCGGGTTATAGCATTAACGACACATAAGTGGAAATTGTGATTTATCTCAACATTTTATTGTGCATTTTACCAAATTGGTCACCTATGGTATGCTTGTAGGAGTATTTTTAATGTTTCTGTCGTAAAGTCAATTTCACTAATTTGATATTTTACCAGTTTGGTTGATATTTGGTTACAGCGACGTAACGATCATAAATAATCCATATGAAATTTAGTTTTGAGGATTCGTCGTGGTGTTTGGAATATAAATAAAATTTTATTTTAAAAAAACTACCATTCATGAGATGATTACATACGACTATTAATGAGAAACTACGAAATATTTTAGAAAAGTTTCGTGATGTTGCTTCTTTGATATCGAATGCCTACTCTGTAGCATCTACCTTTACAATAAGTACGTACAACGTATTTCTCTGGGGTATGACACTGAAAAATGTAGTAATTAATATATATGTGTATAGACTAACAGATCTAGTGTAGTTTTATCAAGTGACGCGAAATCAAGTTTTATATATTCTGCAAATATTCGAGACTGTTTTCCTCAAAGTATGGAAAGTACGAAAATCAAACTAACAGAAATCATCAAGTACGGAGCCAAATGAGTGGGTTTACTCCAAATATTTCTCAACTCACTGGTGCAAAGAGTTAATTTATTGACACAAGTGGTCTCGATTCTTTAGTAATCAATTAATGAATAATCACATGTTTGACTCAGCAAATTGCATGTTTACGTTCATGCATACAGCTTCAATTAATCATGATTGTTGACGAATATAACATGAAATCTATTGTGTAAGTTTGCCGTTTAGAAACAAGTGACACGTCTATGCAATAAAAAAAATAATGAAACAAAAGTATTAATTCAACTATTCATGATTTTCTTAAAATTTGCTTAATGTCGAACGAGCAACAAATCATTGAACTGACATTGAGATAAAGTAAACACACCGCATAATTTGAATTTGAAACGATGTGATCTTATTTACTTGTTTGCATTTAATTGGTTAACGCAACGACTTGATCATGTTTTAAAGAATTGGCCTTTTTTTGATTATTTGTTTAACATGGAGAGAACTAATTCGCATAAGTTGAGTGCCGCCTAATTAGCAGCCCTGAAATATAAAAAAAGTTTAAATTCTGATACTAACTCAAAAACAGGTGGATTGGAAAAAAATAAGCGTACCAAACCTTGTTAGCAATAATGCATGCAATTCTTTGTTCGGTTTGTATGCCTTAAAATAACTTTTAAAGTGACCACTGAATCATAACAGTGACACATGTTATATTTCATTCCGAAATCGCTTCGGAGAACAATAGTCCCAAATACAGATATGTACATAACAAGACAAGTAAGAAGTAACACGATCGTATGCTTACAATGACAAGAATCAACGGAGCGTAAACCGTGGCGTCTCAGGAGTATACGGTGACATAACTGGCATAATTTAACAAAAACTCTGACCTAATCCAAGATCGAAGAGGTCAAGAAGACTATATTACAATGAGCAGGCGGTGTCATTTCCATCACGTGAACCGAATGCTCGTTTGCCTTCAGTTCAATAAAAAAACCTAGGTTCCCTATGCGGACTTTATGGCGATCAAAACCATAAGCTGTTGACTTTAAAGGCTGAACTGGAGTTAAAGCTATTAAACACTAAATGTAGGGTGACAAGCTGAAGTGGCAGTTGTCAGGACACATGGTGCGTAGAACCGATAGCCGATGTGGTGTTAAGTTTTGCGAGTGTCGTTTTCGTAAAAGAAAAAGCGTTGGCCGACTCCCAGCCAGAAAGACTGATTACCCGTTAAGGTCGCGGGTAGCTGTTGGACGTCGACTGCTAGGGATCGGTCCCCGTGAAAGTCATCACGGGAGCACACCCATCAGCAGCGGACATTATAGGCTTCAATGATGATTATGATGGTTTGAAAATGTAAGCACAGTAATGATAAAAACAACTTTTTCAGCTCGATGTAGATTTATGGCAGTAATTTTCAGTCTAGGTAATAATTACCTTTATTTCTTACTTATCCTCGTGGTGACTACATCATACTTTGTTACCTTGTTGGTTGAATGATGATACCTGAATTATGAATAGCTCATTTGCCCAACTAGTTAAGTATTAGTCATTGGTCTAGTTAGATCAGTGGTTCCGGACAGTGATTACTCTAGCACGTACATCTCAACGTGACTCTAAATATGTTAATTCCGCGATATCCTTGCGATAATATAATTGAACGCCACTGCAGTGGCCTCAGAGATCGTCACGTTGCTATAGTACATTAGGTGCTTGTTAGTTGACAAGTTTTGTATCTGTTTTTGAGGAAAGGAACCTACTTTTGTTTACTTTAAAATACTGTAATAGACGACTGCAGTTATGGACGTATCAATTACTTCACCATAGTGAAGCGTTTTGTCATAATCTTCATACTTTACAAGCGGGGTTTGAGTTAGATACCTTAGGATGAATAATAATCCCGTTCTTTGATGTATGTTTTATGTCGAAGCAGCATCTTACGACACCCGCGGAAGAGAAGGTGTGGTGAACTAGGGTATCGTGTAGGCAAGGCAGATTAGGAAAGCAACTGCTACTAATTAAATTCTTTACATTTCTTATCATCGATCATTCGGCATTTTATTTATTCATTGCCTCTATATACCGTACTTACATAATAGTTTGGGTTGAGCCAGGAACCCGCTATCCCGGTTTTTGGGATAGAATCTCCGGTCCGAAACCATTTAATAAAGTTATTGGGGAAGGCAGATGAATTTTGTGCCTTAATTCGGTTATTATTTTATAGTCAACACTTGGTCAAGGTTAATGAGTGAAGATTTGTATTGGTTAACGGGGGTTCAATCAATTCGCTGCAGGTCGCGTTGCTGCGTGAAACTGTCATTGTGCACTCGAAAATAAAACGTGCGCGTGCGCATTTACAGACTGTAGTTGGTGCCTATAAACGTCTCGATGCCAAAGGTCATTTGTAATCAGCACAGTGTCACTATGATGGTATATTAAAATGTTGAAAGAGGTGAGATAATTTTTTTTTTATCTTTGCGTAACTGTGATATCTTTTTTTAATTTAGGTCGTTATTTAGGTGCTGTCATTTCTGATATCTCTATGATAGTTATGGCATGTTATGTATGATTCAATTATATAAGTTTTAAATTTGAATATGGATTAGGTATATTTTGTGTAAGAGTAAATGTAATTTATCTTTGTTAACACAATTTTTGAGGCAGCACCACATCAATCGTTCGATTTAAAATATCCGAAGAGATAATTTATTGACGTCGCAAAATAAGAGCGAGCGAGCCTATTCAACATAGTTGAACCAGTTACTTTAAGTGTGAATAAAGTGGCAGCACTGTGTTCAAGTATTTGGAACAACATTCCGTGTTTATTTTGAGCTATATGTTACAAGGCAGAAGCATTATTTATTGCATTGTATACAATATCCAAATAAAACGGACGCGTAGGTTCAGTTGGTTTTACATATTTCAATGGATATTAGGAAACTTACAACAAAGTTTGCGACTGATTTTATGCGAGTTTTCCAAAAATAAGGAATTCCTAACAATCGAATTGTTGATATGCAAGTGCCGTGACAATAAGTTTTATGTTATAAACATTCATAGCTATTTGATTTGTGGAAATTATACGGAATCTTAACAATATAGATATTGTAAAATCTAAATAAAATCTTTTAATATTTCAAGTGATTAAATGTACGATATAGATAGAAAGAAAATGTTTTATTCGGTGCACCAAATTTACAAATACAATCAAACAGCGGAGGACCGGGATATCTGGCGCAAAATGAGGGAGACCTATGTCCAGCAGTGGACTGCGATAGGTTGAAGAAAGAGAGTTCATATTATTTTATATTTATAGAGTAAAATGAGCTTTTGTTTCAAACGGAACCTAAATTGGCCTGAAACTCCTACGAATTTAATCTAGGTAAACAGGCAAAGTTGTGTGAATCTTGGAGCCTCTTCCATTTCAGCGGTCGACTAATTCAGATAGTCCAACATATCTAACGACAGGTATTCCACAATGTGAATTGCGCGATTTCCCATGTTCGAATTATCCTAAAGCAACTCTCAATTATACCAAGAATAGACTTTTTTAATATTACACTAATGTTTCAATTAAAAATCGTCATCGATCATTCCTAAGTTCAAGGTTTTGCGGAATTTTGTTATACAGACACGGTTCATTAGTCCACTTTCTATTTTATACACACGTAGGCGACCATGCCTGTATTCCGATTGTAATAATACCCTGTTTTAGGTCTGTTTAATGACAAAATACGCGTGATCACGAACTCCACCTCTGCAGGGTGGCACCTCCATGACGCAGCCCCCAGAATAGAAAATGTTCGTGTGTTTAGGAAATATTTCACTTCTCTCAACCATCATGCTGTTTGTCCTGAATATTTGTTCTGTTGTATTTTTCTGCATTTTTGACCGAAAATGATTTTAATTATAAAAATTCCGTACTAGGAAGATTTAACACCGGAACTATTTTATATCTTTCATATAATAAATAAAGTTACCTACTGTTTAAGTATTCATACCCGCTTATGATATGGCATTATCTTCCTTTGCAGCTATTTACTTAAACTATAGTCAAATTGTAAGTAGGAATTGAAATGCGCACCAATTGATATAAATAATATGAGCAAATGCTAGAAGCTGGTACAACTCAATAAATGCTGCGGCTATTCAAACTTCATTTATTAAGTTGCAAACAGTTGTTCCACTTCGCACCGTGTTTTAATATGTTTTATCATAGGGTTACCGCTCAAGATGAAGTTTTTCTACATCATTTCTATTAGAACTATTTTCAATGTCCGGGATATTTTCTCGATCTCTCTATTTATTTCTAACAAACCCTTTTTGATGCGGGTGCTTGCTTTGGTGTGGTAATATTTCTAAAAACGTTGTAATCATGTCATAGGATATCATGTCGTCTTGATTATTTCACAGTTTACATTTGGAAAAAAACTACTTTAATTCATCGTAAAACACTTAAGTTTTGAAATCACCAGTTCCATTTCACCATAGAACACGAAAGTAAACAACAAGGCAATCTGAATCCGACATCCCTAACCGTAGCGTATAGTGTGCATTATTGCATTTATGATCACTACGACTTGCAATTTGTTCGCCGATGTCGCGTGGGCGATCATGATTCAACTCGACACCACCGGTGGGTTGCTCAAGGACTTCCCTTTTACTGCAACCTCTCGGGAACTAATCAGCTTGATCGACTAAAGTAGTTATTGATTAAGGTGCACGAATTTTATTTTGCGCACCACACACAGTATAAACTAGGCAGGCAAAGTGGGTAACGCTTGGAAATCTAAGGCAAAAATAGGAATAAGAGTAAGGAAAGGGGCCTCAAGAATCAAGAAGAAGAAAAAAGGGTTCCTAGAGGAGTACTAGAGCGTAATGCGGTTTTTAAATGCGACATCAATGAAACTTAAATGAGGTTAAATGATTGATTGTATTTCTTTTGTAAAGGAATTTTAATTTTTATTCAACGGAATTAAATCGACAACGAATTTTATTCAGAGTAGTCCGCAAAACAGAATGTAACTCCTGCATTGGAAAATAAGCAATATGTTTTCGACAGTCGTTGAATTGTTTCAGTATGGTAAATGTTTTCTTTAACAGTTAAAATAACCCTGCCTTAAAATACAATACGATTTACTGTCTTTACATGAGCGTTCATTAATAACGTGGGTTTAAAAATTAGCAGGTGCCTAGACTATTTGCATATTTGCTTACGCAAATGCTTTATCGACCATTAATATCTGTCGTGGAAACTATCTCAAACAAGACTATCTCTTCCATTATACAGTCTGGCAGTCGGTAAACACTTCCTCCACTCTGCTGAGCTGTCACTCCTATACTATCGTGTATGTGTCGTGCGTGGTGTTTTAATTATTGTAAATTCGATTTGAATTGAGATATTTTTTTTAAATGACTCTTTAAACAAATTTGGCGTAAATGCAAACATATTGTGCGCCATATTGACAGCAGCAGACGAGACGCGGACGTGTCCGCTCTTGATCTTCGTCTCGTGCGTTCCCAGTTCAGTGACGCAAGGAATATAATTTGTGTGTGTTATTCCAAAAGATCTATTTCGGTGGTTCACGCACCCACCCACAACAGTGAAACAGGCTAGCCGGCCTGCAAGACTGACGTTCAAGTTGGAAAAGAAAATCGAAAATTGGTTGATTTTACGGAAATTTACACGAATTGTATACGTTCTGCGTTAGAATAGATGATAGTGTAAAATGAAGCGAAACGTGAGTAGACTAGAAGTGATGCATGTCTTTGTTGTTTAAAGTTTTTGTCTGTGATAACACTGGTACGGTAGAGTTGCCGTCAGCAATGTTTTGTTTACGCTTGAATGATGCTGCTTGTAAACGCAATAAAACCATTGTTATTGTTTGACAATTTTGCCCACTACATATTTGAATTCATAGCTTCTAAGTAAATTGAATTAACATACGTTACTTAATTTAAGAATAGTTTTATTGATGCGTGTTTATATATCTATATAAGAAATGGATATTACAACGATCACCAATAGTTAATATAATTTCAAATATTTAGCTCAGCCATTTTGCCACCTACGTGTGCTCTAAATTCTACTTTATAAACTCTTTCGAATGTCTGGCCTTGGTTTATTTCAAGAGTTTTGTTTTCAGGAATGGTATATAATTCTAAATAAGTTCATTAATTAAGTTCATGCAATTAAACGTAGTAGGAGTGTAAGTCTTAAATTCTTGCGTAGTCAAAATATTTTACATACCAAAATATTAAAATTATTTATCTACGTCTCTACTACACATAAAGCTGCCTTTTAAAATTACAAATTAATTTACTAGATTTAGTGTAACCAGGCAGAGTCATTATCTTCTTACTTGATAACTTTACAAGAAATGTGGTTTCGTATATCGGCATTTTAGTAAAGATGTCAAAATAAAAATTATTGAGAATGCTAACCAAATGACGACATTCACTTGTTGACATGATCTCTTCATGAAGGGTTATATGTAGGTAATATAAATATAATTATGAATAAAAAGCTCTAAAGTATAAGTGGTTTATATATATAGTGTGTTCGTCTGCTCAAGAATTTACCCCAAAAAGACATTAGAAAATGTATTGTGTGTTTTCTACCGAGTAATTTTTTTCGTTCACAATCGACGACGAACGTAATATTTACTCTGTATGGCGAAGTACTCGCGACGTGCGCGTTTTGAGTTTTAGTAAGAATTTAAATAGCAATTTTAAAAATATGCCCGGAAATAATAAGAACCGCAAATTCACAATAAGAACATCAGAGATAAATTGTATAATTTTAGACATCATCATTACAACCTAGAAAGTCCACTGCTGAACGAAGGCCTCCCCTAATGATTTCCACGCGGACCGTCCCTTCAGTTGACATCCATCTGCTACCTGCCACCTTAACCAGATCATCAGACCATCTGTGGGGTCGGCCTACGCTTCGTTTTCCGTTACGCGGACACTCGAGAACCTTCCGCCCCATCGGCCATCGGTTCTACGCACTATGTTGCCCACTGCCACTTCAACTTGCTTATCCTGTGGGCTATGTCGGTCACTTAGTTCTCCTACGGATATCGTGTTCCGGATCTTATCGGTAGGGAAACACCTAACATAGCCTTTCCATAGCACGTTGAGCAACTTTAAGCCTTACATAAATGAATGATAAATTTTAGACATACATGATCGTAAATTGATCAATTACTGATATCACCCGTAAAGTACTATGAGTGAAATTATTACAAAGCTACAAAAGTTTTAAAGTGGCTATAACCAAAATGTAATAACGCTGTTTAGAATTGTATAAAAAAAATGTTTGTGTCGCTTCGCTGGACCTGCGCGATACCAGAGCTTCGCTCCTCGGCTCACGGGTTGTTGAGGTCACAGTATAACCTAACCAAAATGTATAAAACTTATGATAAAGAAAATAATAAATTTGTCTTTTACTTATAATTCAAATTGAGTGTCTGTTTGTAATATTAGCTATTTTTTTTTAGAAAATACTCATTTGTTTAGAAATATAAAGCAATGACACACATTACCACTGTCAACATCGACTCATCATAGAGCCGTGTATTATTTGCCGCATTTTGAAGAAGCTTATTTAAACGCTCTTTTTGTGATTGATCAAAACTTTTAGAATCTTGCGAATGGATATTCGTATTTTACCACGAGACATTTCAAATAATAATTTGCGAAATTATGGCGTAAAATAATACAATTTTATTAATCAATTTCCGATTCTTATTATTTTCCGGTGACAAATATGTATATATATAAATTTATATTAGCTATGTAATCTGGGGGAAAGTTTAGCTTTCCAACGGTAAGGATTTTCAAATTGGTCAAACGTTTCGGAGCCTTTTTAATGCAAACCAGTATAGTATATTACTCGCGTGCAGTAATCGACTCAGAGCCTCAAGTGCGCATAAAAAGTGATACTAAAAAATGACTTAATTTTACCTCTATATAATGTTTTTACATAATATAAGCCTAGTAATTAGGCTTAAATGGTAGCATAATATCAGTAATTTAATAAAACCTTGTTATAGAATGCAACTGAACGCAACCTCCCGTAAACTGCTTGCGCTCTGTTCACAATTCGCGACAACCCTAAAACCCCTGTAATCGTTTTTTTCTTATCAGTCATCATTAGACGTTGACCTGAACAATCTCTGCAATTAAAGCGTCATTTGAAGAAAATTATGGATACAACACCTGAAGAAGCCGCTCAAGTCGTTGCCCTGTTGCAAGAAGGGTTGAACCAGCGAGAAGTCGCTCGTCGTTTGAATATGAGTCAGTCCGCTGTCTCGAGAGTATACAGAAGGTTTCAGAGACTGGTGCTTCACTCGAGGCCTAATACCAGCCGACGCCGGTGCACTCGGAGCGTGACGACTCTGATGTCTTTTACTCTTATTTACTTGCATTCTTAACCTATTTCTATGCTACTCGACCATAGCCATCTTCCTATTGTTAAAAGAAACTTGGATTACAACGAATTGTAATTTCTTTGACTAAAGCAACTAACTGTACACACATTAAAATGTTATGTAACTGGACGGTCAGGACTCACCGATGGTAAGTGATTTGACTTACCATGACAGAACGGCATTGAAGGATACAACAACTGATAGTTATAATTCTCCATCAATGCAGCACTGCGACGTCACCCGAGACCACAAATGTTAGTTCTGTATACCCCGTAATTTCATTAGCTACAGTGCCCTCACACGACACCCAAAAGTTCATATCACTCTTAATTTACGGGGCGATATCTGGCACTGCGGTGGTACCTACTAGACGACTCGTTGGTAGACCACCTAGTAAAGTTATAACTGAAAATTCTGACATCAAGTTGATTTGTTTATTGTACGTCGCTCTTTTAAGTTTGTTTAAATACCCAGCAATTACGTAGACGAGGGTTTAGTGTTTTCTTTTGCACTTTGATATGTCATCATCACAGTACTATCTATCTTATTTAATTATATGGTTCACTGCGTTCTGTACAATCGTAGGTGCGTCTCTATCAATGCATCCTGAATCCAAAGTCAGTGCATTAATCGACTTATACAATATGAAGTGGCGTTTTACAAAACTTATTTACTTCAGGTCATCAAGTATGCACATGCCACTTTAGCGATTGAAAAGCTTTGCAAAAAATATAAGCTCGCAAAAATGTTAGTCTGCTTTTTACAAATGATCGGACATTTATCGTTTTACTTTACTTTGACAGTCCACTCTGATTTAGGGTGCACCAAAGTGAAGCTTTTTATTAGTTTTGATATTATAATTAGTTTTGTGAGGAAATATGTTCAGAACTTTGTTTTTTTACTTGCTATTTATGATCTGTATAAACTATGATATCTACGTCAGGTTTAGCAATTGTGGCTAAAGTTAATGTTTAAATTTAAAAAAAAGCATTTTAATTTTACCATCAGTATTTACGAACCCTTAACCGTCGCTGACGCATATATAATGATAAAAGATTGGGGGTACGTAGTGCCTTCGCCAAAACGACGGCTTGGCTGTTTCGTTACTTACTGCAGATCAGAAACTAAATATTCGCACACCTCCACGACGGTAGCAAAACGTCAAAGGTGTACATTTTAACTGATAAGTATGTAGAATTTGCTTTTACTTCAAAGTAAGGGTCGTAGAGTTAGGTCGTGAAGATTCAGAAAATTGGCTTGATGACTTATTCACCGGGCAAACCTTATGTGGTCGTCTTGACAATATTTACATGAAATGTTTTGGTGGGATTTTCTATTTTGTCTTTTTGTAAATGGAAATGGAATCTAAATCCTAGTGGGCAAAGTAATTTAGATTTTCTTAGAATTTATTGGATCTTTATCTAAGTGAACGATCTAATTATCTCGGTGATAAATAGCAGAAAGTGTTTAAGTGACTTTTATTTATCTAGTGCCAAAAGAATTAATATGATATCACTCTGTCGTATCGTATGTGCATTAACAGAGTCTAAATAAAACATAATAAGCGAAATAACCTGGTGATTTCATTAATCAAACTTGTAAGGCGCATCCAAGGAACTATTGTATAGGCATACAGTGTAATGACTATTGTTTGTCACTATCAATCAATTATTTATATAACAGATGATTCACACATGGTGCATTGTTTTCATTTAAATATGCTGGCGTAGTTTTCATCAAAGAAAGTGTCAATTTCTGACAGCAACCAAAAATAGTTTCATATTGTTTAGAACTTCATGTGCAAAATTTTAACGACGCGGTGAAAACGCTTTTCATTTCATGTTTTTTTTATTCTGATCACAAAGAATAATGTGTACTTACACTTCATTAGTTTATGTAAAGTCTTCATAAGGTTGTACTACTCGATACCTGGATAAGTCCAGAAAATTTCAAAGCTTCCCACGAAGCGCAGTCGCGTTCGGAAGCTTTACTGACGTGTTATTGATCCGTTCGTATGCTCTACTGGCGGTCCATTGCTGCTTTGCTTTGTTGAAAGGTTTCAGTAGAGCTCTCTCCGGCCGCATTCGAACATGTCCATAACGACCGTCTGACGTCGCGCTCTAGGTTGTTCCGGAACGTTCGCGTGCTGTCGAGAACGCCGCGTCGGTCGTGCCTTCATTATAAATACAGAATTTGCGATGCCGACGCGCAGTATAAAAGAGATTCGATAGCGAATTGTTGTACGATTCAACACCAATCAGTATTATCGCGTGCTACACGCTCTACAGTGAAGTGGACTTTTCTGTGATATAACAAGTGATTAGAAGTAAATAATGGAATCACCAGTTGTAATTGACAAACCGCCTGAATACCACGGAAGAGATAATGAGGTAGGCAAATTGGCATTTTAACTTGGGCAAAACGTAGAAATTATGGAGAGAAATTGGGTCATTTTCATCACAGTATTTTTAGGATACGATCTTTAGGTTTAATTTAAGAATTGCGATCTAAGAATTTGCGATAAATTTTCCTAACCTGGGCAATACCTTGAATTTATGAAGAGAAATTGCTTCTTTTCATCGCAAGTACTATTTAAATGCTTCAGGAGACATATTTAGGTGTAATTTAAATTTAGAATTTTAATTCGACCCGTTAAATTTATTTCTTCTAAAATTAGCGCGTTGAATTATGGAATTTTTGCTCGATAAAATATTGCATGTACACATTGGAAAAGCCAGAGGTAGCGGCAATGGTCAAGTCGAGTGACAACGTTACCCTTATTGTTTATATTTACCCACTGATGAACGGGGCTTTATTTATATCTTGTGAATCATCAGAATTTTGGTCAGGACACTTGTGTCAGCAAACCTCGTTTCAACATGTTTTGTTTTATTATTCTTTTAATTGTCTCATCTTGTTCAAGTATTATTATTTCGCTTTAATTTACTAAAAACAACCAATAAAGTAATATAACAGGACGAATAGACTTATCATCTGATACCAGACTATTTAATTGGCTAACGAAATACACGATTGAAAATTCTGGTAATTTAAATAATGGAGTATTTCTTACAAAATGATTGTCGCTTTTGACCACTTTCTTAGTTTTCTTTCTAGTTTAGTAATGTCACCAAATAAAATTATAAATGTGGTTATTCCATTTTGTGCCTGCTTGTACATTTACAAACGACACTGTAAACATTTCGCATTCGCAAATTGTAAACAGTTTGGTACGTCACACGCGTTCGGACTGCGTGAGTCATTGAGTCGCTCGCGGCTTTTTGCCGAAATACCATTTATAGGAGTAAGTCCAGCAAAAAGTAAATTATAGTTAAAATATAATATGGAGAAAGACTATTGAACTCATCATACTAACGTGGACTAGACTGTTAATAATGAATCGTTTTTTGTTAAAGATTTTCGTCTCCGTGACTAGGTATCAAATATTTTGCCTTTGGTTGTAGCAGACAAAAATAATTGTTAAAGCGGCGAATTTGTCCATGAATCTTTTAATTTTTATAAAGATTATTCGAACGTTAAGGGTTAATTGTAAATGTTTGCGTGAATAGTAGATAAGTGTGATCGTGTAAGCACTGTGAGCCTTTTTTCTAGATCACTGGTGTCCTTAAAGGGACAGCAAACACCATCAGACGAGATAAAACTGTCTGCTTGTTTGCTAACTTTGATACGGAACGTTCAATAGTTAACCTCGGTACTAAGAGAGGATATCGGTAGGACATCATCGTTTTACTCACAAGATACCCTGAACATGTTGAACCTAGATAGATTGTTTATAGGACTTGCTAATAGTAGATAACTCTGTCAACATTCTGAAAGTTTTGTTTATCTATTTCTAAATGATGTAATAAAATGACATGAACAGCACCATTCAGTGTAACACACATTCTAAAATAGGACGTTACTCTCTCGCATTTATTTGGGCTCGCTTGGACTATAAATGAATTCGCTATCGTACGCCTGGGTTGTTTCTAATGATACTCATATCATTACCTCCCGTTATGCGGTCTGTTTTCACTCCTAAGTGCATACCGTTCTAAATACACTGACGGTACCTTTGCGGAACTCTTGTGAGTTCTATTTTTGTTTTGAATGACTCTTTGAACATGCGGGA
Organism: Leucinodes orbonalis; assembly: GCA_019425675.1. Lineage (NCBI taxonomy): Eukaryota > Metazoa > Arthropoda > Insecta > Lepidoptera > Crambidae > Leucinodes > Leucinodes orbonalis. Next base: position 102,859 of record PQWD01008856.1, read on the forward strand.
TGTTCTTACGGTTGAAGATCTCTGTAGATTTGAAATCTCCATTTCTGTTTCTGGACATTTAGTTATCGATTGACTCTAAATTATTGTCTTTGTAGATACATCTTTTCAAAACAGCATTAGTAGTAAATAATTCATATATTTTATCTTCATGCAACTTCTTATATTATTAGTTCCCTAAATATTTTTTGTGGACCAAGTTTATTTAGCCATTTATGGTCATTAAATTCAAATGCTGTCTTCTATGAAGTTTTTTTTTACCCAAGTTCACGGTCACCTGGCATTATCTTTATGTATATCCGCGAATCGTAAACATTGGTGCTAAGTTTACCGCTGATGTCACCCCACTATTTATCTTAGAAGGCGAAATATACATCGTATACTTAAACGGAGTTAAAGGTGTTCATAAGGTGTGTGTCATGTGACACCTACGCATTGATTTACTGCTAATATGGCTTAGCTGAAAATCTATCTCGACCGTTTTGATGACTTCTCCATTTTGTTGTATAATTAAATTCTGCACATCTGTGACGTGGACACTAATGCGGAACTTCCTGTGAATTAATCAGTGGGTCAATCTTGATATGGCAGTAACGGGTTGCCTACGCAAATGTCCGTAGAACGATTGTCGCATATCAATATCTACCATCTGCTGAAGATCCGACTATCCTACTCACACTCAAATTATATATATATATAATAAAGTAGGGTCATTGACACAGGTATGGTGACGTCATTGGAACGATACGGTTTGTGTTGGCTAGAAATAAAAGCTTTGAAACGCAACTCAACGCAGTGAGATAGTGTCGATAGTTGATGCCAAAGCTGGCCTAGAAAACAAGGATATCTCTTAAATTGCAGCTTGGCTGTTGAATTTTTATAACGTGTAAGTCACGATTTCGCACACGTGCCACCTGTTGTATTATTGTTAATGTCACGCTTTACCAACAATCGTCCTCTTTCGATTCGCGTTCGGGTGACGCAACGGTTTGCGATCGCTTTTTGTTCATCACTGCCCACCTATACGCGGTGATGTCACCCCTTAAATACATTAGGTACTCGTGTCGTTTATGTAACTCAAATGAAATTACGGTCTGTCGCCGCATTTATTTCGATGCCATTTAGCTAGACTGAGATTAATTTGCGTCCGGTTTTCGTAGATCTTGAATGTTTTTCACAAATACGGGATCACGTGTTGTTCGTGTTTACATAAATATGTTTATAATGCTGATGTTTGTTTTTACCAGCGCATTATTAAGGTGTAGGTACTGTATTTAGAAATTAATGATCCCAATTAACTTTATTAGTGTTTTCATTGGCTTATTATCGCTCAAAAATATTTTGACAATTCATGTTGATTAGATACCTACTCTGTTGATTGATTTCGAGTCGACTTCAACTCGGACAAAAACTTGCGCCCACGCTTGTTATAAATGCAGCAGTACATATGAATTCTCAGAATGAATTTTGTCATCAATAAATAAAATACAAATCAAGTACAGCTGCGACGTTAAGTGCATAATGCAGTCGTCATGCATCGTTAACGTGTTGATCATTATTTACCTGTTCGCTTGTATTTATTACTAGTTTCCACACGGTTCATTATATTTGTATTCAGTGCTTAGTGTCGTCAGTACAGTAATGTAAGTTGTTTCCATATTTCGATTCGCCAGTTGCCATATGTCGCAGGGATATGGTAAAAACGTGGATTTGACCAAATCCCTAAACGATTTCGTCAAATCACTGAATATGTTAGAATAACAACCTCAGTAATTTTTATCATTTCCCGTAAATCCAGTGATTTGAACAAATACCTGAAATAATGAATAGAAATTAAAAAAAACTGCTGTTATATAAAAGATTTATTTTTAGGCCAAGAAATTAATTTTGCTATTAAAGGTTGCTTTGCTGTGCTGTTGTTATTTGAACATCCTTCGGGATTTGATCAAATCTCTTATTTTTATCCCTGCGACAGAAACACAAACGAGTCTCGTTTAAAGTAAGTTTTGCGATAATTTCAATAATTATTGCATGTTTATTGTGCGCCGGAACACGAAAGTCGCGACAGTGAGGTCGCCGGCCGCGTCCTTGCCGTAAAAGGCGATGCGGAGTGCGTACGCACGCGGGGTCCACATCCGCGTCTGAAGCGCACGGAGAAAACGATGCAATTTGTATGCGCTTCCGAACGCGGATGACACTTTTTAAGTGTTAAAAATATGTCCTAAATGACTTGTTTTCTGCTATAGCCTGATGATGAAATTTTGGCAAATTTTAGTCATGATGACTTAGTTTTGAATGAAAACATTAAACTTACTCAGGACGATAATATAAGTTCAATAAACCCTTTACCATGCTATTCTTAAGTGCCTTGTTGTAAATTGATATAACTAAAGTATAGTAGGTACTAAAACCTAAAGGCATTGTGATTGGACTAATCTGTTGAAATGAGTCTTAATGAGTATAACCATTTTATAGTAGTATTGGAAAATAAAAATCTATATATCAAAGAAGCCGTCTGTCCTAACCTAACCTAATACATAGGTATTTGAATGCAATTGCAATGAAATACTCATTCAATATCAAAATGACCTCAGACACTGTTGACACGTTGACTTGGTATTATCCATGTATCATTAGAGGGACGGTGTTGACGATACGTCACTTTTTATGTAATCAGAGGCAAACGAGCGAAAGGCTCATGTGATGGTAAATGACACCCTCGTCCATCTACACTTGCAATATCACGGGGCATAGAAATTATTTGCCGGTCTTTTAAATTGGAATACGCGCTTGAAAGGCACCAGGTCATATTGCTCGGGGAATTTTTCAGTCGGTAACTGATTCCATGGATTGTGCCCGGTAAATAGTTTCAACAAAAGCGTACTGTGATGTCTTGAAGTCAAGGTGTTATGGATGATTTTACGAATTTTATCTCGAAATACTATGATGAAATGTGGCAGCATGAACTAGTCCGAATATTTATATGTAAATATTATCATGTATGATCAAGCCCGCTCCTCTTTCCCGTAGCCTATCCCTACGAGAAAGAGGAGCAAGAAGTGAATTTAACAGAGACCACTTCTTACGATCCACACGTACTTGTTTCGCTTTGTCCACTTTCATAATGAACTCTCATACACGCTCTTCGGTTTAGGGTAATTTATTCGACCAATTCTGTCAACTGTCACCGATTGCGGAAATACCTTTGCTGATGTCACATGTATATTGTTGCAGCGCGGATTCCCGTTTGATGAGGACGAGGGCTCGGGCGCGTGGAGCGAGCTCGCGGCTCGCCACCCGGACATAGCGGCGCGCCTGCGCCAGCGGCCCGCCACCTGGGCGAGGAAACGACGGCCCTCCAGCCAAGATCCTACAGACGGTAAGGACAAACACTCCGTACAATTATATATACAGTGGCGTGTACTCCATATATGCAAAAAAGCAGTGCATACCCTGTGCGTCCCAGATAACCCGGAAAATCGACAACACATGATTCATACTTATTCGCCCATTTTTCTCTTCATATTTGAAACCATAGGCGATCTGCTGTCAACGACAGCACTTATTTGACAAAAATGAAAATTATTGTTTTTCGATAAGTGTCTCTCACTTTGCATTTCCTACTCATAATCTCTTTGCACGCCACTGAATATATACATATTGTTCAGAAATCTAGCTCGTGACAGCAATTTGGACGAATCACACAAACATACGTTATGGAGAGACATTCAGATGTGACGAGGAAACAAAGAATTTGGCCATGAAAAAAAAACAATCATTCGTTTATCGGCGTACAAACTTGATATTTGCATGTTTCACTCCTACTCAAGGTTGAATATTATCTCCTTAATTATGCCACTTCGTTCACTGACAAATTTAAGCATGTAATTATACGAGTTTTCTATAATATTCCTTAAAGTGCGAAGTCACTTAAATAAAAATGAGTTTCTTTTAATATTATTTAAATGTGAAATCTCACACTAACAATACTAACAGAGCTCATTCACCATTTGCAGGTTGTGTAAACAAACGTTTCCTCGTTGCAGATTTTGGTGAAAACTTCAGCGGCTTCAACAGGTTCCCGTTCGACGACATACCGCCAGAGTTCAGAGATCACTTCCCGACCCATTGGAACCGCAGGTTCAGCGGTCGCGAGGAGCCCGAGCGTAGTCAGCCCCCGCCTCCTACAGCACCGGCGCACAGTACTACCTCCACCCAGACGGAACACGCACAACCCCAGCCAGAACAGCCTCCCCAGACGCACCTGCCCCAATACGGGCTAAGGAACACAGTCGACCTCGGCCAGAAGAGTCCCGCAGACCCCGCGTGGTTGATGCAGAAGAGAAACCAAAGGTCTATGTCCGCACCCCCCGACGGCCGCTCACAGAATCAAACAGCCAGCAAAATGAACGCACAGAACCACCAGGAGCAACACCTGCCTCCGCATCCGGAGCAACCGCACCAAACGTCCAACGTCCGTCACATACCCATATTTGTAGAGGGCAGAGACGAGCCAGTGATAAACAAGTCTGTAGACCACGGACCTCATTATGGCGAGTCAAAGCCGGCGTACGTCCCGCCGCCGCAGCCCCAGCCGCACGTGGAGCGCGAACAGTATTTCGATGACGGCCCAGCCTTCCATGCTCCCCCGAATTTCTCGAGGTCCTTCGGCACACCCTTCAACAAAGGATTTAGACAGGGCCCGCAGCCGTTTGTACAGCAAAAAGTGTATCCACAGGCCGCTTTTGCCCGAGGTGCTTCGCCGCAAAGGTCACAGTCACCCAAACCGCAGATGCACCCTGAAGAGCATTTCGTTAAGGTGCCGGTGCAGCACGAGCATGGAACCCCGCGGCCTGAACCACAACCGCGAGCGAATCAGCGCCCTCAACAACAACAACAACATCATCAACAACAACACCCAACAGCAGCAGCAACAACAACAGGCCCCACCCAAACAACAAACTCCTCCGCCTCAACCAAAGCCAGCAACTCCCCCCTCTAATGACCCAATCACACAAATTCTGAGCATCCAAACTGACGTTCTGAACCTTATGTCCGAAGTAGAAAACTTCACCGGTACCAAAAAAGACAAGAGATATTTATTCTTAGATGAGATGCTCACAAGGAATCTCATTAAGCTAGACAATATTGAAACGGACGGCAAGGAGAACATTAGACAAGCTAGAAAGGAAGCCATTAAATGCATACAGAAATGTATAGCCGTGTTAGAAGCCAAAGCTGATAAAGGTAGCAACGCGTCGCAGCCGCAGGACGTCGAGATGAAAGAGAATGCCGAGAATGCGGAAAAAAACGCAGAGAACGGGGAGGTCGAAATGAAAAGTGAGGCGAACATTGAACCTCAAGTAGAGCAGCAACCAGCCGAGTCACAAGAAAACAAAGAGCAGCCACAGAACAATGAAGTGGCGCCTGCGGAAGAGAAACCCGCAGAGCCTCAGGCGGCAGACACGCGGCCAGAGGACAAAGCTCCTGAGGCGGTTGCCGACAAGGACCAACAATTAGATAAAAAAACACCCAAGAAGGGCAGTAAAAATACCAAGAAACGCGATAAAAGTAAGGATAACAAGGAAAAAGATGTTAAAGATAGCAATAAGGAAGAAACTGCGGAGAAAAAAGATGCAATGCAAGTAGATGATAAGGGTGACAAAACAAATTCGCAAACTATGGAGGTGGATGGTGCTGCTAGTCAATAATTTAGCTTTGCCTTAGAGAATTACTCGATGTAGATACGTTATATCCGACGCACGAGGCTTGAATATATCTGCCTTCCTTACTCTTCATGTTGATCATTTGTGCATAAATAACACAGGCGTTGACATGTTAGTGTTTATGTTTGTACAAGTTACGTTATTAATTTTAAAACAAAATGTGTAAAGGAATTTGTTGTCCTTAAGGATTTTAAATGGTCTCCTCTTATTTAAATCCTAATATTTAATTTAATTTATTGTTTATCATTATTTGATAACAAAATTTTCATAATAAATATTGAGTCCACAAATGTACTCTTATTATTTAAAATACCTTTGATTTTCCTGAAATTAATGAGACATCGAAATTTTTTTGTTTACGTTTAACTGTGATTACAATTTATAATAAATTCATAAAAGTAATAAATTACATTTGGTAGATAGTTTATTTAATCAATTCGGTACAATTATTTACATAATATATTCTTTAAACTCACTTATTAAAAAGGCTTGTAATATATTAGCAAATCGATGACAATTTACAAAATTAAAAATCCAATATAATATCACAGAAGCGATTTTAATTTATGATACAATACAATAGGTTATTTACTCATCTTAATTAGTATCTCAGTACAAACTTGCTCCAAATAAAAACTACAGAATGCTGTTTTACTATAAATTGCATGTTTATAAAATAGAAGCTACCTACCCTCCTAGGTAGGTACCTAACCTACTACTATCATCATAATAACATAACCAGCACATTAACAACTCCACGAGGGGCACGAGCCTTAATGTTATTATGTACAGGACGGTCAAAACGCTCACCTGGTGGTAAGGTATACGCCTGACCAACAACTGAGAGACAGTTATTATTTTCCATGACTGCCATATTGCGCCCAACACCAGAGATACAGATGTTAGGTCTGTTATACCCGGTAATTTACTAGCTACAGTGCCTTCATCCCAAAACACCAAAGTGCATAACACTCCTGTTTCACCTTGGAACTTCTCCGCTTATATTACGTCACTTAAGATTTCTTTGATGATATAACGTCAGTTTTGTCACTTTCGATTTCTGTGCTAGTATGACGTCACTCCCAGTCCTTAGCGACGCGGTCCCAATCCTCGTCCGCTATGAAAGGGCGGTCGATGGCGCGCACCATATGATCGCCGCAGTATACGCACTCGCCGGCCACCAAGTCGTCCACTTCTTAAGGTCACCTTACTAGACGTAGGTCCTGACCCACTGCTGATTGTTCTACCGGAGTGTTCTCAGTAAAATCAACTCGCCGAGCTGGTGGTAGATTCGAACTAGTCATTAACTTCATTAATATGATACAAAACCGTCTTGTAAAGACTTGACTGAATAAATAAATTGTTGAGTTTTCAGTTAACATGATAATCCAGGAATCACAGGTATTTCATCCGTTAACTTTGTGTGGTGTACATTTCGATTCTGCTGATGTCACGTCACTTTCGATTTCTCCGCTAGTATGTCGTCACTCCCAGTCCTTAGCGACGCGGTCCCAATCCTCGTCCGCTATGAAAGGGCGGTCGATGGCGCGCACCATATGATCGCCGCAGTATACGCACTCGCCGGCCACCAAGTCGTCCACTTCGGACCGTAGTACGTCTCTCAGCGCAGGCGCGAGCCGTTACGCCGATAACTCGATGCCCGACAGCACTGACAGCTGTCGTTGAAGGTCCGCCAGCTTTGTACGACTGGCAGGATCTGTGGGAGAAATATGGTAAACTATAATAATTATAAATAAATATCCACTGACATTCACACAGCGGCCTCTAGCCCCATATTAAGCGAGGAGCTTGTAGTTAGGGTACTTAATGATTGATAAATTTTTTATTTTATTTTTGTAAATACATACATATTATCATCATTACAACCTAGAAAGTCCACTGCTGAACGAAGGCTCCCCTAATGATTTTGATTTAACATATTTACATACATAGAAACACCCAGACCATTACAAACAGACATGTTCATGAAGACAAATTTTTGCACTGCACGAGGGTCTTACCCGGAACGCTTGACCATTACACCACATGGGTCTTGAAACTCGAGTGCTATTATGTTTTATTTTATTTAACATAATTGGGATGTAGACAGTCGGGGAAAAATAATCTGAATGCTTTTGAAATTAATTACATCTTAAACCTTCAAACTACCGAGGAATTGAATGCGTTATGACAGATCGGAAAAAAAATTAAGTCGCTGTGTTGATCAACATCTCACGACACTCGTTACATGTGTAAGCGACAATAGTATGCTCGTGCTTTTGGTTTTGAACCCTTTTAATGACTCCTTATCAATAAACAACTTTATCTCATAAATACAACAATAAGTCAACGTATGTGTCAAGCGGCTCGGTAATTTTTCGGTTGATATTTCTTCGTAATTGTGCATCTAGTTTGTTTATCTAAGTCAAACTCAAGTCAAAAACATTTATTTCAAATTAGGCTTACAAAAAGCACTTATGAACGTCAAAAAATATAATAAAAAACGATTAAAATACTAAACTAAAAATATGAGTTTTGATGCTTTGAAAAAGGTACTAACCTAACAACGGCTGGACCTCTGCCAGCAGACAGTCGCTATATGGACTTGTGTCCGCAAGGGAACAGGTAGAAGGGGCGCAACAACAGCGCAATGTCGCACAGACAACATGTCGTGACCAACACCAGCGCACTCCGATTGCGGAACGACTGGATCTCGGAACGCACCTGGAAACGCGATAAAACAGTACTTAACATAATGTCGTATTATACGAAAATTCGCACAATAAATACAGGGTGATTTGGTGAATATTGCATATTTTTTAAATAAGAACCTACTAGCGATTTGAAGTAGGTATATTCCCCAAATATGGGGCAAATCTATTGATACAATCGAATATTTTGAAACTATAAAATTATGTGAGACACTTTGCGATTGTTCAATAGTATTATTGAAACTTACTATAAAAAAAAATCTTCATCATCAGCTCATTCGTCCCCACCGAGTGGCTCGAGCCTACCCGTATCGGGTGTTTAAGGCCTTAGCCGTCCACACGGGCCCAGTGTGTGTACCGACTTCACACCCTCCCTTCCTTCGCAGGCGTGCGCAGGTTTCCTCACAATGTTTTCCTACTCCGTAAGAGCGTCGAATAACGGACATATAATTTCGAAAACACATTGGTACGTGGCGAGATTTGAACCTGCACCCTCTAAATCGGAAGGCAACAGTCCACACTATTGGACCACCGACGCTCTAAACTTACATAAAGATAAAAATACATTGATTAATATGAGATCACGTGAAACTATATAAACACGCCACAGACATGTTAGACTATTTGGTATTGCCCCGCAAGTGGTAGCGTGGCCGAGCGGTCTAAGGCGCTGGTTTAAGGCACCAGTCTCTTCGGAGGCGTGGGTTCGAATCCCACCGCTGCCAGTAGTTTTTTTAATGTTTCTTATTACAACCACAGATAACATAAATACTATATTACAACTTAATAAATATCGTACATAAGGAAAAAGCTAATCTGTTTTTTAAATTCACTTACATATTCAGCAGATCGCGTAGCTTCCTCCATTTCCGCTTTTAATTCTTCTATTTGGTTATTGTATTCCTGTAAAATAAAAACAATGAAATGAATGCAATGTAATTTACCTTATCTCTTACATGAGTGTAGAGGTAAGCTAAGTTAAGCAGCATTGAAGAGGGTTATTAAAGTATACGTTTTTTTTGGTACTGCCTTTATTTGCTAAAGTCTATTTTCTTATTATAGATTATATTATCTGTGTTAGTTTTCAATTTACAATGTGAATTACACATAGATCACTTCTTATTTAATGACACTAATCAAACACGGCTGAATCGATTAAAATAAAATTTGGTATGGAGTTCGCACACAGCCATATGCTAGGTTTTACTACGTTAAAAACATCTGCTGCCGATATACCGCTGGTGACACCGCGGCAGACCTTATTATTTTGGGGAAAAAATATAAGTACCTCCAAAGACTGGCATATAGGCTCCCTAAAGTGATCTATTGTGACGACATCGCTAAAGAACGGCAGGATATCTTCAATCTTGATCAGCGGGCACTCTTTCAAGAAGCTCATGGCTTCCTGCAAGTCTTGGTTCTTCGTGATAACGTGCTCCGCTGTAAGGAAATATGATCGTTAATAATTGCAAGTAACTCAATCATTATGTTATGTCAACGTATAGCTACCAAATTAAAAACAAATACAGGGTAACCACATAAATATTAGATTTAACCCGGCGTCATTGAGGTTGGGTCAAAATGACCCGCTTAGTTTAGAATTTCTAATATTTTTTAAAGTACGCGCGAGACGTTGCTCTTCTGCTCAGTAGCTGTCACCAATACTATGCTCTAAATGTTTTCGAAGAGAAATCAATTCGATAGCAACTGCCCTGCGAGCTATGCGGGTTAAAGTGTCAAAAATAACCGAAAAGTTACGTTATTTCTATAGGAATTTTATGAAAACGTAAGAGATCTTAATTTTTTACCCTTTTGGTAAGTAATATAAAAGTAGATGGAACTTAATAAAGCATTACTAAATTATAATTTTTCGTTTGCATTATCACAACCAGAATACCCTCTTACTGATATAATAACACAGTTTATAAATTTACTTATAAACTATAGAAATACCATGTATTAAATATATGGGTAAAATTGACCCACCTCAACGTCCATGTAACTGTTTCCTACCACAATGACGCCGGGTTAAAAGGAATCAGATGATCAAGGTCTAGATGACGTGGCGGTTCTGTAACTAAAAATAGTATATAGTTGGTCACGGGTCTCAGATAAACTAACTAGACACTCTCACTCAAAATGTGTTCGCGGCAAAAGTCTGCCTATCGCGTCAGTTGCGCAGAATATGCATTTTTTATGTGATAACTATAACAATATGTATGTGTCAAGCGGCTCAGACATTTTTTGGATTGATATTTCGTCATGGTTGTGCGTCTAGTTAGTATATCTAAGCCTCGAAGGTTTTTTTCGTAATGAATTTTCGCTGTTGCCGCTTCACAGGACAAGTGGCGAACGCAAATTCTCATAAGTATACTACTACTCTAAGAGCTGTATGTGGAATGAGACTCAGGCGTTGATTTTTGCTTGAATAAAGTTGGTAAGGGATAGTGCTCTATCAAAATCAATCAACAAATAAACATTTACTTCCTACCATATTCTGAAGCTAAAATGGCCCTTATCAATTGGTTGAAAACAGTTACGAAGACCTGGAATGCATAATAAATCACTATTTAAAATAAACCCATCAAAACTTTACTTTATTCACAAGAACACTAATCGTTTATTCTTTTTTACTTCATTTACTCTTTACATTCACTTTTTCACACTACTCTCTACGCACACACACACATACACACACACGGTCACTTTTATGTATCTCAACTCGTACACGTGTGTGTACAAAAGCATTTGTTAAAATAAAAATATATTTATAAAATTAAGTGAAATTTAAACGTTTATATAATACTGTTATAAAAAGAGCGGAGTTTTCTAATACAAGCAAACTTTTTGCTTAAAAGGAAGCTTCGACCACAATTTGCTGTATGATTGTGTTTTACTGAATTTTATTTTTTATTTATACGATAAATGGTGCCATCCCTTTCTAACTTAATTTAATTAAAGATCAGTGTTGAGTCTCATTCTCGAATACGGGCCTAAGTATTACTTACATACCTGATTGGACTCGTTTGGTGGCTTGTGGCCACACCCGTTTTTATGCTGTGTGGGCGAGGTCGGTCTTACAATGGAACAATTAATCCATCAAAATAAGTTTAAATTCAACGTGTGCGAGTCGCGAAAGCATACGTACTATACGACTCCTTAAAACATAAATAAATAAATATCCACTGATAACCACACAGTGCCATTTAGCCCCAAAATAAGCATTAGCCTGTAATATAGACACAAAACAACGCATAAACATACTTTTATATACTTTTTTGTATACAATACACAGTCAAGTTCAAGCACACATTATGTTTATACTGCCCGAAAATCGCACCCGGAACACTTGGTGTAAGAGCCGACGTCTCAACCATTACACCACATGGGTCGTACGAAACAATAAGTACCGCCGTACCAATATTGAGCCACATCTGGCGCTGCATCTCCGGCTCCTCGGGCATGTCGGCGATCGACTTCGCCAGCGGCAGTTCCACTTGTAGGGCCAGCTCCACGGCAGCTTCCCACAGGCCCAGTAATGCGGACAGCTTGACACACGCCTGCGACAAGTTCTTCTCGCGGGCATAGCCTGTTTAGTAAGTTTATTTTATTTTATTCGGAAAACAACAGCACTAATACAGTTTGTTGAATTACAATTTGAAGTACAAGTTATGTCTAAGCTATTGATTGGTATTCGCAAATTATAAAAAGGATGTTTTTAAGTTTTTGGGTAAAAAATATTCTAAGTTTTCCAGTAATTGTTGACACTCTCTATCAACAATGTATTTATTGGTCTGTGATAAATGGTGGAGAAATAGTATTTTTTCCATGCGATTTATTAGCAAATCTTGTTCAATATTCTTTACAAAACAAAAGAACGAAAATTAAAAATATGTGTCGATGTATTTTCAAAATCCACGATAACATATAGTTATTGGATCATAACTCAAACACATGACTTTTGAGGCAGTTGTAAGAAAAAGCTTTGTACAAATGTATTTTTCAAGCTTTAATTGATGGCTATTATTATTATATCGCGGGCCTCAAGCCAAAGGGGCGTATAAGAAAAGACGCATTTTTTTATAACCAATCGTTTCTAAATTTAATGACACATAAACTGGTTCCTCTCAATACAGGTCAAAGTATTTATCTTACCTCAGGGCATAATGGACGTCATAATTAACCAAAGTGACGTCTTGTCCCTGTCGGTCCAAATAGCGCATCAACGACGCATGATCATGTTCTACATACAGCATCAGCAGATAATTATGTATCGCACGGTCTTTAACGTTGAAGTTCTGATGCATAAACTCTAGATATCTGATTATCTCTGACACATGCAATTCGTCACTTTCGCATGACAAGAAAGCCGGTAGCAGTTTCAAGGGACTCAATCGCGGCCCTTGTGCGATCAAAGCGTTCACTGTATGCTTCGGAGTCTCCTCCATCAACACGGCGCGAAATGGTAGAACAACTCCGGCTTCTTCAAAGTCTGCAGCATGCTCAACGCTTCCAAATACGATTTCTTGTAAATATGCTGAGCCACAACATTCTCGTAATCCCCGTTGCTGAGCGTCAGCTTGATCAGGTTCTGTTTGTCGCCGTGTGACGACATCAGATCGTATATGACAGACTTCACGTGCTGCATACACTTCTCTCCACTTTGGGCTGGAGCAGAAACAAATCGAAATCACCCTGTATTTTTCTGTACTCGTCTGAGTCTTCTAAACCAGTGCGTCTGAGAAGACCCAACTGTGACAGGTACAACTCCGTCATCCAAATAACGACCATTGGTATCAGCGTTTGGTCGTCCTCCTCTAAAGCCTCCAATCGCTTATTCAGGTAAACTTTTAATGCATTAATCTGCTCTTTCTCTAGAAACTTCAGGCAGACCGTTTCAAAACTGCTTTGGGTATCCGCGAAAATTCGAGCACTCTCTTCGTATTTGCCTTTGGAGAACAAAAGCTCCGCGTGTTTCACGTTGATTACGTCGACAAAAGCTGGATTGTGTTGACAATATTCTTTGGCCAAATCGAATTGCTCTCTATCAGTGTAAATTCTCCACACATTCCTTTCCTCTCTTACTACTTTGTATCTAAAAACAGCTTTGTCGGTGACTGCCCATATGGTTCTTCGTTTTGGATCCTTTATAATATTCTTTAATTTGCCATGTGTGGCTGCAAAAGTATCTTCATAAACCAATTCATGGTTTAGCAGAGACAGTGCTTTGACTTTTCCAGAGTACATCAAAAGCACATGGAATTCTGTCAATACAAACGACAGAGGGGCTTCTTCTTTGGTATCAGGTTCTTGAGGATAGTTTATAAGTTCACCTTGTGTAAAAAGAGTATTGGAATTTTGTTGAGAGGTAGGATCCAGCTAAAAATTAAAAAAATATTAATACTTAAATGTTCAATTAATCATCTATGCTTTAAATTATTCCAATATACTTGCCTGTCCATAGAATACCCCCGGTTCTGTTAGCCATGCAAACATTTTTGGAACATTACTTTTATCAAAATAGAATTGCAATTTAGAGTATTTTAATGATGAGGGTATTTCTTGAAATCCAGTTTCCGGCGTCGTGAGGTAAGGTAAAATATTGATTGCAGGGACAACTTGCCATCCGAATACAGTGCATTGCCAATAAATTGGTACAGTCTTGTTGGTGTTGTGATGAATATAAAAAACTTGTGTGACGTCTGTGCAGCATCCACCCGGTGAAACTGAATGCCTGTGATTGGCATATCTGTGCCATGGCCAATGTCGAAAATCTGTCAAATTTAACAATATTAATTAACCAATTATAAAAAAACAAGCTTTAGATTTAAGCAAGAATAACAACAAAGATACATTTGCAAACTCAATTATGTATTTTTTATATAACCTTTTTTATTTACATACCTATAGGTCTCGCCAAACTTTTTGGCCGCTCCGAACTTCGCACAAGATGCGCAGTTTACAAAATTCATACATTTGTACTTGACTATACCTGCGCAGTAAGCTTTTGGACTATATTCAGAGTGGCCATAAAGTTTGGCGAGATCTGTAAACAATTATAATATGTTTATCAAATACACAATAAAAAACTACATACAAATGACCTATAAAACTGATAAGTTGTGGAGTCATGTGGCAAAATGAAATTCATTTTCCTCAAATGGTTAAATAGAGTTGTTTTAAATTCCTTCCTATTATAATAGACATAAAGCTTTCTCTCCTTTGATATGCAATACACAATATGTATCTAATATGAATGGCATCACACAAGCAAAATCTAATAATAAATGTATTACCAGTCCATCTATTTCCCTGCTTCCATATAGGGGCAAGTAATTAGGCAGCTTGTAAGGAAATTAAACATAATTTAGGTTACACATTTAAAATAACATACCCACATTCTATCAACTGTACAATCTTACATACCTATAATCCTTCCCCCCATCAATTTTAACTTGCTTATTTCTAAAATACTTACAAAATCATGTAAACGGATTATTTTTGTAACAAAAAGATGTTTATCCAATATATTTTTATATAATATAGTATTTAAGTAAATGAAAGCAAAAAACACTCTGTTCTGTAAACTAGTGTTTATTTTCCTTGCTAACACTGGTGAACAAGAATTAAAAAATATAAAAAAAAAATGTTTAAGTAGTGGTTAAGTTAAATGAATTTGAACCACATTTTATCATCATCTTATTGGAAATGTGTCAGTTCATGGCATGCACTGTACTTCTCTACAATGATGATTATAATTAGTATATTAATTTCATTAAGCAGTTGTATGTAGCATGGGTGGAAACTTAAAACAACAATACATGAATCTATTGTCTATGTGTGTGCGGTTAACTAAGTTCCATACCTGTCTCCAATACTGCTGGTTAGCTGTGAACATCCTGTCACTATCAGCTTCTAACTCTGTTCCAGTATATGACCTTGGGATGTTCCCAGTAAAATTGGTCCAGTACTGGTCTCCGAGATGTTCTCATAGTTCCACCCAACCTCCGTTACTTCATAATTTCTCGATTTGCTTACAGCCTTCAATTTTGAACTTCTACGATGGAGATACAAGTTCTGGATGGCCATCCTTGTTTTTAGCAGCAAATGCCAAGAGAAGATGGAAACCAAGTGGATCCAGGAATATAGCAGTCAGTTTTGAATTGGGATAATATTTTGTGTATTCAATTTCTGAAAACAGATAATTCATAACATCATTGTTAGCACCTACATAAATTATTCTTTTGAAATTTCAACACAATGATACAACAGTATGAATAAGGGGTTATTTGCTTCTTTACTTTGCATCACAAATGAATTAGTGGTGTATGTAACACAGGTGTAAACTCACAACCTACAATACATAAATCAATTGTCTACGACAGTGCTACCTTCATGGATTGTTAAATAAAATACATGTTTGACATATTTAAGACTGGTTGTGCAAAGATCATCTTCTTCATTTCTATAAGATTTATTTAATCTAGTCCTATATCCTCAAGCCATTAATAATGATGGCAATCAAATGTAAAAACACATTCTAAAAAAGATTGCTATATTTAGCAGAATTTTACAATTATTTCATAAAGAATACAAAAATTTGGGTATGTAACACATTAATAATTAAAGAGATACCTTCATGTTGATCAGGCTTCTTTAGATCCAGTCTGAAGAGTTTCCCATTAGCCATCGCTAAGACTAAGTAGTCACTAGCGACGGCTACGTGAGTGATCAGGTCCGAAGGGTTGAAATTCATCTTTTGTTTGGAAAACATTGGGCTCCATCGTCCACCTGAATGTTTATGTATCCGGACGAAGTCATCGGCTCAGAGGCGGGCTTCCGCGCTGGTTGCCTGAGACGCTTGTTCGTACTGTTCTAAAATCGACGTCATAGTCTCGGCCTTTAGCGTCTAATAATATGAGTAATTGAGGGATACAGTTCACCAATAAAGTTTGTGGGTTACTGTTTCAAACATTTCCAATACACTTTAACGATAGCCTGGGGAGAAAAATGAGGGCTTTTATTTAAGTGATCGAGATCGAGATATGACTAAAAGAAAACGCGGTTGTGAACTGAAATATTTATTAAAATATATTAAGAATTAAGAATTCTATTGTATTGACTTTGATGATATTTTGACATTAAATATTTGACAGTGTATTATTGACAATGTCGTATAGTCGTTCTGGAATTCTGGAATTACGATAATAATTTGTAAAGTAGAAACTGTAATTTTTATATCATACTGAAAATCTTTCTGAAAGTGAAAGTATTTGACAGGGAAATATTTTTCAGTCAGACATGCCTATGTCTGACTGAAAAATATAATGCTGTTCATTGATCACGTTTAAAACAGCATTAAGTTACAAGCTGTCAGTGTCAAGTGGTAAACTGTCATCTGTCATACTTTCCACATCTCTGCGCAGGTGAAACAGATTTACAAATTTAAACCTTCACTGGTTGTAATAAGGTAAAATTACAAACTGATTTTTTTCCAAAGAAAAGAAAATATTTTAAAGAGGTTTTGTAATTAAGTGGCGGTGGTAAACATTTTACGATCAACTGATAAAAAAATAATTATTTAAACTTAAGATTAGGGTTTGCCTTTAGTCTTGCAACATAATAATTTTTAGTGTAAATCTTATTGAAACGCTTAAACAACAAACAAAAATAAATTCGAAATCCAGTTTTGTGTGACCTTGTTCATTATCATTATCAAGCAGTGAGTTTGTGTATTATCTTCCAGTGTGAATGTCAGCTTGTTACGTTTGAAGCCACTTTCGATTCAGTTTTAGTCAACTACTATGGCATCAAGTGCGATAATGAAGTCTTCGAAAATATGCCGTAAGTATTATTTTTATAAAAAGGCTTCTATATTTTTATTTTACCTTGAATACTTTAGTGACCCTTTGTTTAAGAATTGTCGTGGCAAAGTGCAAAGATAGCTGGAGCCCATAGTCGCGCCTTCTCTAATAAGTTGAGTGAGCAGCAACAGTATATCCAGGAATTGACTAGGAAGTTTACCAATGAGCAGTTAAAGCCAAATGCATCACGGTTGGACTTGCAAGGGCGCTTTCCATTTGAACAGGTTTGCGGCATAAAAACTTTTATTATATCTTAAGTATACTTTTACTTTATCTCTTTTTTATGAAATGCAATCAATCAATATTCACTCTTGGCAGGACTTAACATTACCCGCACCTTTAATTGGTGAATTTTATAAATGGTTAAGGGTGAGAGTGCAGCTGAATTTTAACCACTAGCCCCCCCTAAATGTGAGGAGAGTAGTAGTGTTGCTAAATGTTTCCATAACTGCTGTCCCCAAACACATTGCTGATCCTATTTATCTGCTGGAATGTAGCACATGTGTAGACAATAGATTAATCTATTGTTTCTTATGATTTTCCACCTATGCTATGCATGACCAATAATGGTATCCTAAAAATGTAAGGGACATAAAAACTAATTAATATGAATAAAATTCCTCTAAGCTAAATAAAAAGTCACAACAAACTTACTGATTTATACATTAATTATTATGCAATTCAGATTCATAAAATAAGATCACTCATGAATGTCAAATATAATTTGCCTCTGGTTCAGTTTGCTGTAGTCTTATGAGAAGAAACCAGCAAGGCTCACAGAAGTAAAACTTTTGTAGTAAACTGATAATATAAATCCCATGCAAATCCCTATTGTATAGTGTTTGATAAATTTGAATAATTCACTCTTGCATTATCTCCAAATAACATTCTTATCATGTGAATGATAATAATATATTAGTGTGTTATTGCTATCAATTGTGTTTATATAAACTATTGTATTTGCATTAAATCCTATATTTGTTTAGGATATACTACAATTTATACTTTAGAATTATTTCAAATCTCTTCACCAAGAAGAGATTTTTAAAAGCTTACACAAAATGTTTACAATGTCATAGGACATGAATTTCAAAATGTTTGGATCAATTCAGTCATCTTCAGACCCTTTATTGAAAGAATTATTATTATTATTACACAAAGGTTAGTCTAAGTTATTAATTGATAGCTTTCATGCTATCATTTTGTAATAATCCCTTGAATCCCTTGAATAGAGCTTGAGTGTAAACTCAATCTATTCTCTATTGTTTACATGTGGTTATCGATTGAGTGGTTAACACAACTGTTTTATTATCACATACCTACGTGGGGAGTATGTGTATGTTCTGAGGTACAAGAGAGCCTAATAGTTACAGTTTAATGGCTAACAACAGCCTGGTTTACATTAGTAAAACAAATAAGCTGCCTTCTATGGTACCATACACTTATTTGCTTGCATTAGGTTCAATATAGTTAAAGAACTATATCAAAGTGATTAACATGTTTTACAAATATGTAATGTCAATTTTTGTAATTAAAACTACTACATCCAGGATGTCAATAGGTTTAAACTTGATGAAAATTTACATAATACAGTTCTTCTAAGGGTTAATTTAAAGGGAAATAAAACCTATCATCTCTAAATACAATACATTCAAGTACAGAGCAGAGATAGATCAAATGTGACAAACATAATCTAAGCCACTAAAGTATTTATCAAGAATAATTTTGATAAGTTATGATAACCTTGGCAGATAAATATAAAACAACATCTCTTTTATGATGTAATGTTAAAACTTATATACAAAGGTTTAAATTTATACTAAATATCAGTTGATTAGATTGCTGGGTTCCTTAGAATAGGATTAAGGTAAACAATAAACTAACTTGACTAAAAAATGACCAAGCCGCTTGACACATACATTGACTTATTGCTAAATTTATGACATACAAACAATATTTATTAAAATTTTGACCTCAACTCATCATTAAAAGGGCACAAAACTATGTCACCGTGACATGTAGCAAGCTAGTAAATACGAATGAAAATTCTGCCCAACTGAAGCGATATACAGAATTTAGCGCGGACACTTTTTAAGTGAGATTGTGTATCCAATTAGTTTATTTGTTTATCTATGGGATAGGAAAATAAAATCATTCGTATTCTTAAGTAAATACCTTTACAATATGTTTAAAAACAATCAATAGACAACATTACAAATTTACAACTAATACTTTAATAGTTACTAAAAAATGCCAAAACACTGAAGCACTTTTTTTCAAAGCATCAAAATTCATATTTTTAGTTTACTATTTTCATTGTTTTTTATTATATTTTTGTATATTTTTTGATGTTCATAAGTGCTTTTTGTAAGCCTAATTTGAAATAAATGGATTTGATATTTGATATGAACACTAGTATTAGTAGCTACAAATAGTGAAAAAGGTGCCCCAGATTTTGGTCCCTAGTCTGTGACGTTGTACTCATAAGGCTGGCAACATTCCCGCGTTTAAATTAAATTTTAACTTTAAAATTTTAAACACAGTGGCTGATATTTTGAAATATTGTCTCAAGTGTGAATAATCGTAACAAAATAAAAATATCAGAAACAACATGTATGTGTTTGGTACTTAGAATATATCTACAGATGCGCTTTAAAAATGCGTGCCTGAACTGTATTTTTAAACAGTCCATTCTTTTAAATATATTTAGTGATACGGAATTTTTTAAACACATTGTACTATTTTG
The DNA here is from genome assembly GCA_019425675.1 of Leucinodes orbonalis. NCBI lineage: Eukaryota > Metazoa > Arthropoda > Insecta > Lepidoptera > Crambidae > Leucinodes > Leucinodes orbonalis. The sequence goes on from PQWD01008856.1 coordinate 122,903, forward strand.
TTTTGTACTTTGTTCTGTGCCATAACTAGAACAACTAATGATGAATTTTTACTTATTGCCTGATTTAATTTAGTACAGTTAAATATAACATTTTTTTTCGTTTTAAAACTCACCACGCCTACCATGGTCATGCCTTACCACACAGTAGCTATGCGGAGATTGGGCAATAACCCGCTACGCAGGTCCTATGGGAATTTAGGGGTAAAAATGGCCACCATGCTTACATTGTATTTTTATACGTCCATGTGCTGATGATTGCTACGCGTGTTTTGTGTAAGCCATTAAATTCAACTTAGACATATATCATCATCTCATTAAACGTCCCCACCGAGGGGCACGAGCCTACCCGTATAGGGTGATTAGGCCTTAATCGTCCACGCTGGCCCAGTGCGGATTGGACGACTTCACACACAAACATCGAATCTCTTGCAGGCTTGCATGAAGGTTTCCTCACGATGATTTCCTTCACCGTAAGAGCGTCGGATAACGTACATATATTTTCGAAAATTCGAAAATACATTGGTACGTGTCGGGATTAGACCTATATTTAGATGTATTTTTTTATCTTTAGATGTTTAAATACCTACTGTTAACATTTTTTCAATACCTTATATGCCCACTAAATTATAATTACATTCCCCGTTTAAGAATGCATTAGGTACCACTTTTAAATAACCTGAGGATAACGGCTTCACAATAAACAACACAAATGTATTCAGTATTAGTTTTAAGGATTCATTGTGAGCTGTTTGTTATCCCAAATTAAATAAATAAAAATGATGAAAATAATCATGTTCTTTTGTCTCTTGCAGTTGAAACAGCTGACGAGCTTAGGACTGATGGGGGCAAACGTGGACGAAGAGTACGGAGGTCTGGGGCTGGACTACCTCGCACTGGCGGTCGCCATTGAGGAGATGTCCCGCGGCTGCGCCAGCACCGGCATGATCGTATCCATACACAACTTCTTATACGCGAATCTGGTCAACGAGAAGGGCACGCCTGAACAGAAGGAGAGGTTCTTGAAGGACTTCACGAAAGGCGCTGTCGGGTGTTTCGCTTTGAGTGAACCGGGTTGGTAACTTTTGTTAATTATTATATAAAGTTTATGGCGTTTTACTAGGTGGTAGACTCGGTACTGAGTTTTCTAGGTAGTTACCACTGCAATGCCAGATATCGTCCCGTAAAATAGTTGGGTTTTGAACACCTGCGTTTCGGGTTGAGGGCACTGTTGGTAATAATATTACCTATATGGTATGGGTATGAGAGACTTAATATCTGTCGTCACGAGTGACGGGCGCAGGGTAGTGTTGACGGTGAATAATCACTACAATTACTAATTTCCTTCAACACTGCATCTGTCATGGTTAGGCGTATCATTTACCATCAGGTGAACGAACTGGCCGTCAAAAAAAAGTTCCCTGCTGAATTAAAGCCTGCTCTAGTGTTTATTTACTAGGGGCTTCAAACTGTAAAATTTGCAGTGGTCCAAAATGTGTAAGCGCTTAACTTCCTAAACATACCTATACTAGGTCACGTACTCTCAAAGACTTTCGTCTTGAAGCATTGCGGAATCGTTGATGTTAGGACATGACGTAGCTTACCGAATGCCCAGCCCAACTGAATCCTCCTCCCTCTCGAAGTTATGCCGGCCAAGTTGGATGGTTTGGCTCAGATATATTCCTGCACAACCTCTAGAAGGACGCCATCGATGCATATCCAGGGCCCCCGCTATCATATGTGCAAAGTGTTCAATGCACACGGGTGCCATCCTTTAGGGGCGACAAAGACAAGGTCCCAAAAAAAATTTCGAGAAAGAGTCACTTAAAAATTTTGAAATAAAAGTTTAGAAATCTAATAGGATAAGTATTAAGTATACACGAAACATATGGCGCTGTGTGTATTTTTCTTGAAATCAACGAATGTTTTAAATATTTTAGATGCTGGCAGCGACGTGGCGAATATAAGGACAACAGCCAAAGCCGATGGTGACTATTGGGTGCTGAACGGCAAGAAGAGTTGGGTCTCGTCAGCGATTGAAGGCTCAGCCATGGTAGTCTTCGCCACAGTCGACCCTGAGCTCAGGCATAAGGGGCTAGCTTGTGAGTTTTATTCATTCATCATTTTCATTAAGAACTAAAGTTACCGACAAAGCCCGCCGGATCAGGAAGTTGAAGTGGCAGTGGGCTGGTCACGTATGTCGCAGAACCGATGGCCGTTGGAGCAGACGAGTTCTGGAGTGGAGACCGCGTCTTGGCAAGCGCAGCGTAGGACGCCCTCCGGCCCGATGGATCGACGACTTGCAAAAGGTCGCTAGTGGATACTGGATGCGAAAAGCGGAGGACCGGGATATCTAGCGCAAAATGGGGGAGACCTATGTCCAGCAGTGGACTGCGATGGGTAGAATATAGTTATTATCATCAACCCGTAACGTGCTACTAAAGGGCACTGGTCTTCCCAGAGTTCCCACATAGCATGCCTATAGGGAGTTTGGGCCGTTAACAAACATCATCAGCAGCTCATTAAACGTCCCCACTGACGCGGCCCAGTGCGGATTGGCCTACTTCACGCACATCCTTTGAATCTCTTCGCGGGCGTTCGCAGGTTTCCTCACGATATACTCGTATTTATTCAATAAGCATAAATAAATGGATCGCTTGGCATTTTATATCTCTGATTGAACACTGGACTTGTTGTGATGATTCATGTTTGTTGGTAAGATGTTGGTATTGATTGTCGTTATCAGCTCTGATTAAATTCTTGTCTCATATATGTAGGTAGGCAAAATGAATTTTACATACCACTACGTTTTATTATAAACCGTTCCGATCACCAATCATAAATTTAAACATACGATAGATTCTCAACTTGCAATCAAACGGATTCAAGTAGTAACAACTCCCCGTATTCAAGTAGCCAAGGTTCGAGTCTAAGGGGACGCCCTTAGGCTCGTTGTGTAAAGAAGCTGTGAAGGCCATAGTGGACAACAGCAGTAGTCAGTTCGAAAAAAAAAACGGTAACCTAATCCATGTTATATTACTTGTTACTAAATTCGCAATACGTTCTTAAATAAACGTTTATCTTTAATGTTTTAGGTTTCCTAGTACCTATGGATGCTGAGGGAGTCTTCCGAGGCAAGAAAGAGCCTCTGATAGGAGTCAGGTATGGATATTTCCTTTTTAAATCTCCATATCTCCTTTTCAAAAATATTCCAAGAATTTAGCCTGCGGTTAAATAATGACATACTACGTCTATAACTAGACTTTTATGGCCTCGATTGGTATCATATAAAACAACCCTTTCAAGGCATTCTAATGTTTCTCCTGTCCGAAGATTTGTTTTATTTATCTAATTAATTTTCTTGCAAATATTTGTGTATACTCTAATATAAAAATGAATAAGTTTAGTGACTTTTATACTTTTAGTAAATATGAATTGAACCATATGAATGTGTTATTTTTAAAGATATTATTCGAAAAGATTAAGATTTTTAAGATTTTTTTACTGCCGCATGCGTGCCTTTTAACTAGTAAAGTAAAATGACCCCATACGAGACCGAATCAAACCGAAGACACTAGGATCATGTAGATCTAAACTTAAATGTCAAATTACTTGACACTTACTTTTAGTATCTTACTTGAACTAATTTTCTTTTGCTACTAAATCGTCAACATCATCACTAACCCATATACGTCCCCACCGAGGGGCACGAGCCTACCCGTATAGGGTGTACAGGCCTTAGGCCGTCCACGGGGGCCTCATTGGCCAACTTTACGCACAACCTAGGCGTGCGCACGTTTCCTCATGATGTTTTCCTTCACCGTAACAGCACCCTCTTTTCATACTGCGAATAGGACCTATAAATAAGTATTGAAGCGTGTCATACAGGGCGGTGACTGCGTGCGACATAAGGCTGGAGGAGGTGAGGGTTCCAAAGGGGAACCTCATCGGGGAGGTGGGCGAGGGGTTCCGGATAGCCATGGGACAGTTGGACCAGGGGCGCATTGGTATCGCAGCTCACGCTGTTGGTGAGTACAAAAATAATATCATACTGAATAATAATTTATTTTAAGATTAAATTTGAAAATATTTATAATAAGCTGTGGTATACAATATTCTGACGCAGTAAAACATACACTAAAATCGTTTCGTAAATAAAATATATTAAATATCCACAGATACTGTCACACAGCGCCATCTAGATCCAGGTTAAGCGTGAAGCCTGTATTATGAATACTTAACAACGGATAAACATATTTATATACTTTTTTTTGTAAATACATACATATTATACATAGAAAACACCCGCACCATTACAAACAGACATGTTCATGCACGCTAATGTTTGTACTGCCCGGGGATCGAACCTGGAACCCTTTGTGTAGTAGTCGACGTCTCAACCGCTACACCAAATGAGTCGTCAAAGTCACGTTAAAGCGCGCAAATCACGCGACACGCGGCCGTCGCGTTAAACAACATAACTTTAGTTTTCAAAATAAGGAGGTTTTTCAAAGTAAAAGTAGCCTAAGTTTTCCTTATTACATCCGCTACCTGCCAAAAAATTCCCGCCCAAATCTGTCCAGCCCCTTCAGAGGTTACACGGAACGAAAACAAATGTTTGTACTGCCCGGGGAAGGGACCCGGAACCCATGGTGTAGTAGCCAGCGTCTCAACCATTACACTAAATGGAGAGTAAATTTTTTTAATGATTGATTTTAAGATGCGACAATCTTATTTCAGGCATCGCCCAAGCTGCCTTAGACACAGCTATGGACTTTGCAAAGCAGCGCGTTGCATTTGGCAAAAATCTCACGAGGCTGCCCTCAGTGAAGGTATGTATTATTAAAACACATGTCATTCAAATTAAGTTTGATTAAAACCTATGTTTTATAATTTGGTGAACTCCAAATCCCGCCACGTATAGGTCTCCCGGTAGTTTAAGATCGCTCAGCGCAATGGTTGGAAGCAATCGGCGCATGTGTACAATCACGTGAAATAGTGTTACGCGGTATGTGTTCTTTTTTGTACTTCTTTTTATTTTTTAACTTAGTAATTGAACTTAAATTTGCTTAAGACAGTCTTGCTTGTTATGTAAGAAAAATTAAAAATGAATGCAAAATTTAGTAATATTTTTAAAATTAAAAATAAACTAATTTTAAAATAACGGAATTATATACCAATTTCAATGTCTTTCGAAATCATATATATGTAAGTATGTTCTTTCGGTAAAGAAAACATCGTAAGAAAACCTGCGCACGCCTGCGAAGAATTGTTTTGGACAGCGCTATATGCCCGCGTGGTGGGTTACTGCTCAAACTCCCCAAAGCTATGCAGTGAAAGTGAAAGTGAAAGTTGTGGCCTCCAGTGCGTAGTTATAGGCTGATGATCAGTGGCGTGCACTCTATATATGTAAATATGCATACCTTGTGTTTCTTGACAGCTAGGAAAATAAATAATATGGAAATACCCTCCCTTTATTTACCAATTATTCCCTATTGCTTAAAACGATAGCCGAAATTTTCTCTCTCTTTTGACAAAATAACAATAAATTATTGTTTTCTCATCATGGTTAACCTTTTGACGCCTTAAAGCGCCAGACACAATAGATTTTCTGTCATTGTATTGGCGTTCAATGGTGTTCGGGAAGGAACTAATAAAATGATAAAACTGATAAATTGTTACTAATATCACACACAGAAATTAAGGAACTACTCAAAACTACCAACCTTAACAAAGGCGCTGGACCTGACAGTATATCCCCTTTCTTCATAAGACAGTGTATAGATAGTTTGGTTATTCCGCTGTATATTATTTTAAGGAGATCTTTAAGCGAGGGTGTTCTGCCAGCGATCTGGAAATCTGCATTTGTAACGCCTATTCATAAAACTGGGAATAGAAGTAACATTAAAAATTACAGACCGATATCTAAGCTGTGTATATTTGCCAAAATATTTGAAAGAATTGTCTATCGTCAAGTGTATGCCGCATTACGTTCATATTTCACTCCCGAACAGCACGGATTTTTGGGACGAAGATCAACCACATCTAACTTGCTAGTTTTTAACGATTTTACTACTACACAAATGGACGCCGGATTTCAAGTAGATGCTGTGTTTACCGACTTCAGCAAGGCCTTTGATCGCATTGATCATTCACTTCTTCTAGAGAAGCTATACAGAGCAGGGATACATGGAAATTTATTCAGATGGTTTTCTTCTTACATCAGGAACAGAACACAGGCGGTGGCTGTTAATAGTTATATGTCTTCTTGGTTCACAATACCCTCGGGCGTACCGCAAGGATCATTGTTGGGACCTTTACTGTTTGTAATTTTTGTTAACGACATTGCTTTGAGTTTCAAATACGCCAAAGTTCTACTGTACGCCGATGATGCCAAAATTTACATGTCCATTGATACCATTGAGGATTGCCACCGCTTGCAATGCGATTTGGATAGTTTTGCGCGTTACTGTGCTCGTAACAAGCTTGACTTGAATATATCGAAATGTTATTTAATAACCTTTTCTCGAAAAGTTAATATTATTAACTACCAGTACACTATGAACGGCCAGGCTCTGTCAAGGGTTACGTTTATGAAGGATTTAGGATTGATTCAGGATTCTAAACTTTTGTTCGATAAACACATTGATCACATGGTTAAAAAAGCCTCAAAATTGCTTGGTTTTATAATACGATCAACTTGTTCCTTTAATTCAATCAAGCCTATTAAAGTTCTTTTCTGTGCTTACGTGCGTAGTATTCTTGAATATGCCTCTGAAATCTGGAATCCACAATATAATGTGTATGTGTCACGCATAGAATCAATTCAAAAAAGATTTCTAAGATATCTACAGTTTAAATGCGGTAAAAAAGAACACGGATATGAGACTAGATGTCAAAGGTACCATTTTTTGCCCCTAGAAAAACGGCGACAAGTACGTGATATCGCATATTTATTAAAAATTGCTAACGGTATGATAGATTGTCCTAATTTGTTACAGCTGATTAACGTATCTGTTCCACGTAAATTACTGACGGCCATTACCTCTTGCAATACCTAAGTATAAAACGAATTATAGGCGCAACTCCTTTTTTGTACGAGCAAGTATATCACTTAATAATTTCTCAAAAACTCATGGAAAGTTTGATATGTTCCAATTTAAACCTGCGAATGTAGCTAAGATATTTGCTTCAGAATTTTTTTGAAATGTAGTTTTAATCCTTTATTTTAATTTTTTTTTTTTAGATTGTCTCACTGGCTTGTCATAGTTATCGTAACGTATGTGCTATTTAGAAATAATTTGCGAATACCTATAAATAGCTTAGACATAACTTGTACTTCTAATTGTAATTCAACAAACTGTATTAGTGCTGTTGGTGTTCCGAATAAAATAAAATAAAATATATTTGGAAAGATTAGTAAAAACATAGATGAATTACTTAAAAGTAAAATGATATTGAGTACGCGCTACTTGATGGATTGGTGATTGCGAACCCATTATTTTTTGTAGAAATAAATGCTAATGAACAGAATTTGGGTCAATATTGAAAAGTGCTGATGATACAATGTACACGCATAATGCCCAAACTCCCCATAGCTATGCTATAAGGGAGGGCCTGTGTCCTGGACGTTCTGACCATGTTCTTTGTCACCAGGACAGGCTAACGGACATGTGCATCCTCGTGGAGACATCGCGTCTGTTGACGTATCGCGCTGCGTGCGATGTTAGAACGAAAAATAGCGCAATGGCGAAGTACGTGGCGGGTCGCGCTGCGGCATCCGTTGCCGATCACTGCGTACAGATACTGGGCGGACGTGGGCTGTCTACCAAATATGACGCTGAGAGGCATTTCAGGTAAGGAACTTAAATCTTTAATCTTACTTTATGGGGCAATATATTTTGAACCTTATGTCACAATATTAAGGTCGTAGTTCAGTAAAATTAGAAGTCGTGTTATTCCCTTTAAGGTTAATAAAAGCAGTTATTTTTTTGTAATTGGTTATAAAATACATATATTCTGAGCGGCATTTCATTTAATAATATTTCTTACTTATTTTATGGGACACCGTGATTGTGACGATACATTTTGAACTTTATGTCACTATATTAAGGTCGAAGTTAAATTAAATTAGAAGTCGTGTCATGCTCTTTAAGGTTAATAAAAGCAGTTAATTTTTTTTGTTATTTGGTTATAAAATACAAATATTCTGAGTGGCATTTCAGAATAATATTTCTTAGTTTATACGGCACCGTGGTAATGACAATGTATTTTGAACCTTATGCCATAATGTTAAGATTCAAATTTAATTATTTTAGCTGTCGTGTTATGCTCTATATAAAGTTAATGAAAACACTTAAATAATTGTCGAAATTTATATCAATTTAGCAGTACTAGATGCCATATAAAAGATTAATAAAAGCCTTTTATATATTTTTTAATAATTCGGTATAAACAATTGGACAAAATAGATTAACAAATCACTTAAATAATATTATGAATGTATGTATTTACAAAAAGAAGTATATAAGTATGTTTATCCGCTGTTTAGTATCCATATTACAGGCGAATGTTTTGTTTGGGATTAGATGCCTCTGTGTGAATATCAGTGGATATTTATTTATTTGTTATTTCTATACCAGCATCGTTTGCAACAGATAAATTAAAAAAATATGGGCGGCGGTGGCACGTACCATTAGGTGAACCGTAGGCTCGTTGGCCTCTTGTTCGTTAAAAAAAAA
>PQWD01008857.1:0-19356 GCA_019425675.1 Leucinodes orbonalis
AATTCATCGCTCCGTTTTCCCATGGAAAATGGACAAACAAACAGATATACAGGTTCACATTTATAACATATATATATTTTATTTATTTATTTGTCCATCTAATACCATATAAATCCTGTCAACTGTATAAAATCTCAAATATAAAGACTGCTGTTTCACTCCCCATAACTATGAAGTGCGTGAAGGCCTGTGCTTAGCATTGGGTAGTAAAGACTGACATTGATGGATCTTATATGACGGCACATGCGGTGTAATGGTCTATTTGTAATGGTCTAGGTGTTTCTATGCATAATATGTATGCATTTACAAAAAATGAATATAAGTATGTTGTATCAGTTATGGAGTACCCTTACTACAAGAGCCTAGCTTAATATGTGGCTAGCTGGCTCTGAATGTCAGTGATACATATTATTACATTATTATAGGTAGCCGTACTCTGTTTTCACTATGATCGGTTGAAGTTTGCATGTATGTAGGCATATCAATTTTGCTTGTTTAACCAATGGAAGATGAATGGGTATGGTATTATCATAATTTATGTCAAATAGAGCGGTTTGTCATAAGCATAAAGTGCTTTAATTATGCTGGCAGGATCCACCGCTAAACTCGAACATCGAACGTGTTTTAGTTTAATATCGAGATGGGATTTGGTATCGATGATTTACTGCTGTGATGTTTCATAATTACACAAGATTGTTCTGGAATCAACTGTAATGTAAGCAGCATTGTTTGCGGAGGATACCATAGTATATATTATAATATCTGTGATATAACCAATGATCACTGCTTGCTGGTTGAAAATTGTTGTATTTATTAATGAAAATATTTATTATATACCCAATTAAATGTTTTTAAAAAATATTATTAACTGCCTGTTCACCAAATAAAATTCACACTTCGACATCGAAATTAAGTTGGTTCATGGGAGAAATCCAGTCTTACTTTATCACCGGTCCTAATAATATATAACTATCAACTCAGTATTGTCTTGAAACATCTAATTAAAATCACTTTATTTCTGATAACTGAAACCATTAACTTTATTTATTAAAAAGTTTTTATTAATACCAATTATAGACATTTTGTAAATAAGTACCTCTAAAGAAATAATGTGCTCAAACCTATCAGATTTACATACATGCTCGTAGGAACGTACAGACAGGTGTCCAGTGTCCACATAATTATGTTACAAACAGGCAGCATCGCCTTAGTAGGTAATATCAGTAATTTCCCCTTTGGGTCTCGGTTCTAAGTCCTCCGAGCTTTGAATACGGAACCATAAAACCAACTGCGACTCAACCAACCTATTGCAAGAAAGCAAATTCTTTATTTTGCATTATCACTCAAATTTTATGTTGGCTTTTTATATTAATCACAGTGGTTTCGGTAAATTCTTAACTACGAGTATATTATTAATAGTGTACGAGTACAATTATTTTCATAACATTGCGCCATTAACTGGTTTAACTATTCTAGAGATTCCGCTTATCTCTGAGCTCACTATTTATCGCTCGCATTTAGAATTAGGATAGAATTCACACATGTGATATATTGTTATGAGCTTTGAAATTAATTTGAAAGCTGTCTTGTTTGAAATCGGGAGAGAATAGCGCTACATATGGTTTTCATGGTAGTATTGATTATACACATATATTCAATTAAATGAGAAAATAATATGAAGAAAAGTAAACATAAGTGAATAATATTATAAAACATTTATTTTTAAATGGAATAACAAACACGCGTTTCGTAAAAAAAAAACATTTAAATCATGCTCTGCTATCCTATATTAAAGAATTTAATTCATATTTACTTTATCTCTAAATAAAAGATTATATTAAAAAACTTTTCCTTGTCATAATAAAAAGAATAGGCGAATCAAGCACGTCAATGTAATAATAACACTAGGTCCATTATTAATAAAACAATCATATCAAGTATAAACACCAACTAAGATAGGCGATAATCTGACTTAGGTCTGAATAGGCTCGTGGATTTAGGACAATTGCTAATAAATAATACACGACTACTCCAGTATTATAAAAGTCTATGTTATTACTTTCCAAAAAAATATATTATTTACAGTACGTGTAATTTATCTTTACGGTAGTATAAATCAAAATAAACTTGAGGAAATAATAATGAGCACACCGACAAGGTTTGTAGTTACCGATCACTAATGACAATAACCAGCCCGGAACACAGTATTCTTACCAAAGGATAAATTTTATGGCGGGACATGAGACTGAAGACAAAAGGACTTTATACACAACGTATATCATTGCCATATGTTTTAGTTTCAAAGTGTACAGGACGTTCGGGACGCTCACCTGATGGTTAGTGCTACGCCTTCATGGTCAGAGTGGCATTGAAGGAGACCAACAACTGATAAACAATTATTATTCACCATCAACGGCGCACTGCACCCGACACCCGAGACAACAGATGTTAGGTCTCTTATATCCGGTAATTTTGCTAGCTACAGAGCTCTCATCCCGAAACACAAATCCATATTATCTGTGAATTCGAATTACTTATAATGTTGTGTTTTACACTATGATCGCTTTTCCACAATACCAAAATAATGGCAACGGATCATTGCGTTCCATTATGCGACTCAACATTCTCAATTTAAAAATCAATATACATTCCGTAATATTATTTATTACCTTTAGGTACGAATTTCTCCTTTTTAACGGTACATCTTGTTTTATCTTGGGGACCGACCGCCCGTTGATGACATGTAGTCATTACAAATATTAATTGCAGTATCATGGTTTGGGTATATAATCTTCATCATCTTCATTACAGCCCAAAAAGCCCACTGCTGAACGAAGACGTCCCCCAATAATTTCCACGCGGACCGATCCCTAACAGTGGTCATCCATCTGCTACTTGCCACCTTAACCAAGTCATCGCTCCATCTGGTTGGGGTCGACGTAAGCTTCTTTTCTTGGTACGTAAACCTTTTCGTCCTATCGGCCATCAGCTCTCTAGAGTGTACATGAGTTCTGTACACATTGTAAAATATTCACAAAATCAAAATTAGTAACTCATGATAAAATCTTAATATAAATGAAACTAGACCGTTACAATCCAAACACAATGATATAACAAACATGAATCCTACCCGAATAGTGGGCGATAACTCGACGGGCTGAACTTAGAGCCGCCGGAATAATTTAGACCCGGTGGCAACGCCTCTGTGATGAAATATCTGGATTGCTCTGTTGTAATCTTTAGCGGGATTATGAGGGGTTGGCTGACTAAGTGAATATGAAGCCGATTTGGTAAGGAGAACGGCGTACACTAATCCGATTGTTTAATACTAACTGTTGCTTCGCGTGCTCTGTAGGTTTCGTGACGTAAATATAAGAATGTTAATTATGTGTATTGTTACTTATAATCAGGAACATTGAGAATATGCTTCTGATTTATTAGCGTCAAAAAGTTTGCTATGATTAGTAAGCGGAAAAATAACTTTTGACATTTTTCGTTTGCTTCTTCACTTCCACTTGTGCTCATTTATTCTGATAACTACACGAGTCGTTGTGGGGCAACAGTCGGGCCGCTAGTATCCAATAAAAGACCCATATGGCTAGCCGGATATTCCGATTATTCTGACGATGAAGTCCCTTCCTGAAATCTGACAGCATATAAGGGTGGATGGTGTAATTCGCTACGCTTGCTTAGACGCAGAATTTACTCCAGAGCAGTAGACTCTGACGGCTGTCGGTTTTGGGATGGGCGAGATTGTCGCAATACCACTTGAACTTCTCGATCCGGTGAAACGACAAAGTTAATAAAAGTTATTTCACGAATACTTCATAATAATTTCTGATCCCTGAGAAAGAAGTCTGTCATATTTTATCTGTTACAGTTTATGATCACGTGGATAAACCATTTCTATATCAAGATCAAGAACCATGGGTTCATTCCCCGTGAAGTGCCTGAAATATTTTCTACATGATATTTTGTGTTAAATAAATTTACATTTTATTATCAGGTCATTATACGACTCTACCGAGGGGCACGAGCCTACCCGTATAGGATGTTAAGGCCTTAGTCGTCCACGCGGGCCCAGTGCTGATTGGCTGACTTCACGCACAACCTTTGAATCTCTTCGCAGGCGTGCGCAGGTTTCCTCATGATGTTTTCCTTCATCGTAATAGCGTTGGATAACGTACATATAATTTCGAACATTCGAAAACACATTGGTACGTGTCGGGATTGGAACCTCAGGCCTCCCGGTAGGAGGGCAACAGTCCACACCATTGAGATACCAACGCTTTATTACATTTATGTGTATTGTATGTTTATCCGATAAGCTCATCGCTTAAATGAACTACGTGTGAATCTGTGGATATTTATTATTCACTGCCTCAACCTACCAAAATCATAAATATATTGTAAAAATAATGAAATTACTTCATTACTTACTATTAGTAGTCCAAAGCTTTTTGATGATTGCCAAGTCAATCATATGTAATACAGCACATATGATGACCGCAGCCAATGCCGGCCGGGGTATGAAGTAGAAGTATGGCGTCAACAACACCAGGGTCAGTAAAACTATTATACCTGAGAATAGAAAAAACACACTAAGAAGTGGGCATGCCTTAATAATGATTGTAGCATATCCCAGTTTGGGGCTAGATGGCGCTGTGTGGATGTCAGTGGATATTTATTATTAGTTTATTCCGCAGAGTTAGTATTAAACTGATTGTTATTTGGTTTCACTAATCACAACCTTACATAAATAGACTTGTTATTTGTAAATCGACTGAGCGGCTAGAATAACTCATTCGGCATTCACGTTTGGGTAAAAACCGTCTTCAGACACTACTACACTGGGATAGTCGAGGTAACACGTTCGTTTACAAATAATCTATGGCCAAGGCAAGTGGCAAAATAAAAAAAGGCAAAATAAAAAAATAAAGTATCCTGATATTCATTAATACCAGCAACAAATATCAATCAAATTTTATTTTCCACTTCGCAACAACTAGAAAACAAAAAAATATATAATTCCTTACATGTTATAATATAATAAACAGGTCCTTTGACATGATCTGAGATATACGTGCCAGTGTGAAGCTAATTGAAATGGTAGTGACTGCATTAAAAAAATAAATTTTAATCAGATAAATGAACTTGAACAACTGGTTCGTCACTAATTAAATTTAATACTGCACAAAACTTTCGCGTGAAACTTTATCTCCTGGTTGAAAACGAGGACGCCGCACGTTATTTAGTTTTGTTTTATTTGAATTTTAGATGTAAATAATTGTGGACTTTATGGTGCGGACTTTTACGGACTTACTTTAACTTAAATATTACTTCAGGTGACTGATGACCCTATTAAGAAAATAGCCCGTACTTTTAAGACGAACAGTAAAACTGTTAATTGTTATTAATGATACTCTTCCCATCTTAACAGCAAAGCAAAGAGGGGAATTCATTAAATATTCAAAAGGTATAATTTTAAATCGGTTTGAGATAGATTTGATGAACCCTTAAAAGTTTGTGGGGACCTTCCTAATGATGATGATGGGTGCGGAAATTATGTGATGAAAACGGAAGTCAGTTTTTCTTCAACCTAACTTATTCCACTGATAGACATCACTAAGTTTTAATTTGCCTTAAATCTAGCTTTTACCAAAATCCTCCGGTTCACTTGCAAGCAGTCTCCATTCCTCACTTTAGTTAATGAACCTTAATGTAACAATAATTTAGTACTGACTCTAGAGTTTGAAAACGTGCCTCAGCTTTGACTTCAAACAAAGCAGTGCAAGCAATTTAAATATTCGACAGAAACTAAAAACTAAATTCAAATCTTGAATGCGGTGAGAGCGGAGTTGAGATTTATGGAGCACGCCGCGCGGCTAGTATGCGGAACATGATTTATGTTGGGCCGTGGTTTGTCTTCGCGGCCACAGCCTGATTTTGGTCTACACTAGACTAATCACCGGGTATAAAGCTCTGGAAAGGGTTAATAGGTTTTCAAACAATATATGGTGTTACGCTTTTGTGTTAATTCACAGCTATAAAACAGCGCTCGATGTTAAGTAGATAATTTGTTGAGGCAGAATTAGGCAACTTTTTCTGTAAATATAATTATCGAATTGTGATTTCCATATGAGCCCGAACTGGGTATTAACTACTGCCATTCGAACATACTAAAATCATTTGTATTAATCATAAAGGGGCTCAAGATGATATTTGTTCGGTGACCAATCATAACCATAGTTACGCCATCGAGCTCTCAAATCTCGTTAGGATATTATAATCCATTTTAAATACAATCTAAAAACATTTGATACAACAAATACCTAACATCCCGTTAGTACCTAGTACAAAATAGTTTTCAACACTAACAGACTTTAATAACTATCGGGCTTATACAATTTATCCAAAGGTGATCTCTGTCACAAACTCTTAGACGGGAGCCAAGGAAAAGCTTTTAAAAGTCGGCATTATGGCCGCACACCGACCACCGACTCCACTTGACTAAAAAGATTTTTGCTCTTAAACTTTTACAAAGTAATTCTTATACTCGTATATTCTAGCTGAAACCCAACTTTAAATTCTCGTTACAGTGTTATATTTTGATCAGATCGATATGAGGCTTAGCTTACTATACGGAAAATATGGTTTCTTTAAACACAACATTGAACTAAATCTATTTGCAAGTCAGTCACGACACATTATTACAAGGCACAAACTAAGTAAGTACCGACTTCAAAAGTAAAAATTATCTTTATTCCAAGAGTTCTGGCGCCCACCTAATGGTAAGTGTAAGATCTGCTGACACAGTCATGCTGAGGATATTGATATGCACTATCTAATTATTTAGTTAGATTGTGCCGTTTACGATAGATTTTAGATCTCTTATGTGAATAAGAATTACACATTACATTTGACAGTCGTGTCATGCCACAACCGATATGCGTCGATGGCGTCCGTCTCGAGGTTGTGCAGGAGTATATCTACCTGGGCCAAACCATCCAAATTGGCCGGCATAACTTCAAGAAGGAGGCTAGTAGGAGGGTTCAGTTGGGCTGGGCGGCATTCGGTAGGCTACGTCATGTCTTAACGTCAACTATTCCGCAATGCTTAAAGACGAAAGTCTTTAAGCAATGCGTCCTACCCGTGCTAACATACGCAGCTGAGACATGGACACTGACTGCGGGATTGGTTCACAAGTTCAAAGTCACTCAACGCGCAATGGAGCGAGCTATGCTTGGAGTCGCTCTTGGGGATAAGATCAGAAATGATTTAATCCGCAAGAGAACTAAAGTTACCGACATAGCCCGCCGGATCAGCAAGTTGAAGTGGCAGTGGGCTGGTCACGTATGTCGTAGAACCGATGGCCGTTGGAGCAGACGAGTTCTGGAGTGGAGACCGCGTCTTGGCAAGCGTAGCGTAGGACGCCCTCCGGCCCGATGGACCGACGACTTGCGGAAGGTCGCTGGTGGGAGCTGGATGAGAAAAGCGGAGGACCGGGATATCTGGCGCAAAATGGGGGAGACCTATGTCCAGCAGTGGACTGCGATAGGTTGAAGAGATGTGAATAAGTGAGTTTTATCCATAGCTCTTATTTTTCATAGTACTTAGTTTGGAACCAGATGGCGCTGTGTGAATGTCAGTGCATATTTATTTATTTATTCATACTAACAAGTAATAACGAGCCTACGACAATACACAATAGCCACATTTCATATTAACAAGCATGTAGTTCAACTTATTGTCTTTTTTGAAATTACTCTTAAAACAACCATTACTGGCTTAACTCTTGGTCGCAAGACCTCAAGGCGATCTAAAACAAACGCTAAGTATCCCGGCTTACTAAGCGCTTAACAATTATAAATGAGGCATAAATGAATTCAGTGGATTAACACGACAACGCGAAGATCAAATACTAAACCCTTTATAGAATAATACGATTAGCCTTTTAAACTTTAAATACGTTTCACCGCTTGAAGTACAAACTAATTTATACAATAACTTATACTTTCAATTTTAAGCTTGAACAACCTCTAACAATGTACGAGCGTAAAGCCCACAATCTTTGTGAACGCAAGTAACTTAATCAGAGGATAAATTAACGAACTTCAAGTGTCAAAGTTTGTTGGATTAAAACCATAACCTTTGATTCGGCTGTCAAAATTGCTTTAGTAATTGCTCGAGACATCATTAAACGAGCGAAACAAGCCCTTAACGTTGATAAAGTTCGCTAAACCTCCATCTCGATGACAATTGTCGAAACATAATATTGCAAAATGTTACAAATTGATACAAACCAGATCTGAATAATGGAGTGACTTAAAGACATATTCATAAAGCGATTTCTGTTTAAAATAAGATCTATAACGTTAATATTGAACTCATTTCTTTCTTTATTATGTATAATCTATCACAGTCTTCTGCTGTACATAGTTTTCCCCACTTCTGTGCCGGATTTCCCAGTCTTCTGCTTTTCTCATCCAGCCTCCAACGGCGAGATACTAAGGAAAATGTAGGTAAAACTAAGGTGGGTACCTTAATCTAGTAGCAAATAGTTGTATACGTGTATACGTAGACAACTATTCGTACACACGGTCTATCTTAGGCATAACGGGCTCATACTAGTACTACTTACTTGTATAGAAGCCAGCACCGGGAGTCTTGACTCCTGAAGCGTCACTGACGGCACTGCGTGTGAAGGATCCATTCACTGGATAAGATCTGAAGAAGGATCCAAGCAAGTTGCACATGCCAAGTGCCACGATCTCTTGCGTCGCGTCCAGTGTTTTACCTCTAGCTGTAGAAAAAAATGGTACTATCTAAGCAGCCACAAATATATTCTATTCCTAAATATATTGCTTGTGGCTATATTACAGCCCGTTGCTTTGACTTCATGATGTTAGGTTATTAACTATCGCACTGTTTGTATTGTTTTTGTAGTAATGCACCAATGAAGGATTTCATTTGTGGTTAACCGTAACCATAGTTTGAGATAATAAGATGATTTTATTTTAGTATCCTATATTTTATCCTAATCAATATTCCAATTATAACAGAAAATAGAAGTCGCGGAATTTTTACATCAATAGCTATTATCAGTAAGAATATAAGAACAAGGAACTATAAACTATATATGTATAGACAATTGTACTATTATTTCATTTTAGTTATAAAAATAAAATTATTACTCAAAGAATTTTCTATCATGAACTTTCATTTAATTTATCACTCAAAAACGTTATTTCGCTAACACAAGTAACTGTTGATAATAAATAGAAATTGTATAAGATAATAATAATGCTAGCAAACCTACGACTATATTAGCATCTAATTACGCTCTAGTTGTATTAAAAAAAACAATGCTGTTTGAATGTCTGAAGATCTTAAGTTTACAAGAGATAATATTTTCAGATCCTCAAAAAGACTTGAAGACTCTAGGTATTAGAAATAATTATAGCCAAGATATTCTGAGGTATATTTGATTTATGAATTATTTCGGTTTGATTTGGATATAATATCGGATATAATATTCCAAGAATTCGTAAAGGTGCTCATTTTTCAGACTCAATTTAAAATTGTTTTCATATATAACTCGTTATGAGATCATAAACCAATAGGTGAGCTCTATTTAGTTTATTCGCTTTTTTCGTTTGATAACTTGTTGGTATGATATTCTCTCATTCGATTCAACGGTAAAGTCTCAAAAGCGTTTGGACACTAATGACAATGTCTATAAATCTCGTGGATTGTAGACGTTTATACAAAACGATATTGTGTCTTTGTTGTATGAAGCACTTAAGCTGATCGCTTCGGAACGATTTACAAGCGTCTAATGTTTTCTCGTATAAGTTTAGGTATATTAATGGTGCGCCTTTTACTAGTAACACAACGTTCCGTCTTCAATGAGACTTCATTACCATAGGAATTGTAGAAACTTAGTTCAAATTGGCAAATAACTTGAACAATATATTATCGAATAATTAATATTAATAAATTATGTAGGATCTAAGCCTTTCAAACTGTCCAATTCATGTGGGCTGGTCGCTAGAGTTTTGTACGCTGTTCGACAAGATGCATAACGAACGACTAAAAAATTGACTTGATTGCCATTTTGTATATAAATAAATAAATATCCACTAACATTAACACAACGCTCTCTAGTCTCAAGTTAAGCGTAAGCTTGTATTACAGGAACATATCAACTGATAAACTTACTTGTATATTTTTTTTGTAAATACATACTTATACATGGAAAACACCCAGATCAATACAAACAGTCATGTTGTTGTGTTGTCATGCACACACATTTTTGTACTGCCTGGGGATCGAACCCGAAACCCTTGGGTTTAGTAGCCGACGTCTCAACCATTAGACCAAATGGATCGTCAAAATATTGAAACACTTGCCGACCCTTATGGATGTACTTTTCTCACCACATGAAATTCCATTCGGAATAAGCAGTGCCTTTGTACTTTTTTTTTCTCATTATACATTGTTTTGACTACTTTGTATGTATGCATAAACAATATATAAATAAATGGGTATTAATGTAAGATTGGTTCGCTATCCACCAAAATATCAACTAAACGCGCTTGTTACAACGCCATCGAGCCCCCATTCCTAGTAGAGGAGTGCTAAAATTAAAATCGATATATAATAAATATTTTGGGCTCCCCTACATTGGGAAGCATTTATGGCCTCGGTGTGGCCCAAAAAGTTAAGCTAAGATATTATTAATTTAAGTATAACATAAGGAAATTGACATTTACATCATCAGCTCATTAAACGTCCCCACCGAGGAGCAAGAGCCTATCCGTAAAGGGTATATCTGTATAGGCCTTAGTCGTCTACGCGTGCCCAGGGCGGATTAGTATGGATTGACCTTTGAATCTCTTCGCAGGCGTGCGCAGGTTACCTCACGATGTTTTCCTTCGCCGTAAGAGCGGTTAACTTACATATAATTTAGAGAATTCGAAAGCACATTGGAACGTGGCGGTAATTAACATTTATATAGTTGCAATTTCGACGACGACTTTTCGCATGCTCATCGAAGTATGGAAACAATCACGATCCTTTTTTACAAAATAGCGCTTAAATTTAAAGGTAGCTATAGTCACGATGTAATTGATTTGCAAAGTTTAAGTAGCATTGCATCGCATTCCAGATATCAACTGGCGTACAAAATGTAAACTGGTTTTTAATTTAATTTAATTTATAAGCAAGCCGCTCATATCAGGTACTGTTCTTAAAGACAAATCTTACAGAAGTTTTTAATTATATAATTATACATTTTTATAGACAATTCAAAGGAATTCCATTCTCGAGTAGTATAACATATACGTAAAGAACCAGCGCGTGGCAAAACCCCAACCCCTAGTCGAAGAATAGGGCTGATAACGTATATTAATATTTTCCACTATAATGTTTACATATGTATGGTTGGTTAATAACATTTAATATTCGCACACTATAATGTGCGAATATTAAATATATTCGCATAAAAATGTGCGAATATATTTAATATACGCACATTTTTATGACATACGAATTCAATTATTTCCATCAAGTCTTTTGTTTTTCACTCGAATGGGTGAAAAATATTACAAACTGTTTAAGTTCTTACTTTTAAGACCATCAACATCTTATTGTGTTCAAAATCATCTCAGCCATATTATAATATTCTAGTGTAATCGTGTCGAGGTTAATATCGAATAATTTGCACGTGTATAATTTGCCCTTGACAATGAACTGCACGTGTCGACTTTGTTACGCTTGACTTCAAATACGATATCTGTGTGGCACCCAACATGCGATAGGTAGGTTAATAAGCTTTGTTAAGTAAGTTTTTGGTTTTGTAGATACTTTTTGACAAAATAGTGCCATAAATTAAAAGAATATGTAAGAAGCGCCTTTCTAAATCATTAGCAATTTTTATGTAAAATAAATTAAAAAATTCATAATTTTATCTACGAGTATACATATAAATAAAATTAGAATTCCTGTTTGTAACATTGAATTTTAAATAAAACTTGTGAATTATTGAAGGCATCGTTCTCTCTATTTTAACCTATAACAGTCACTGCTCGAGATTTTAACTAGATATCCCGTTTATCGCTTTACTCATCAAGCCTCCACTAGCAATATATCGTTTGTCGTAGAAGGTATCATTTTCCGACTAAATCTTATTACCTACTTCTTATCTTTACATTACACACTGTCAACCGGTGGTCTATTGCCTTCTGACATGGAGGGCGCAGGTCCAAATCCCGCCACGTACCAATGTATTTTCGAATTTTCAAATACCTATATGTACGTGAAGGAAAACATAGTGGTAAGGCTCGTGCCCTTTGGTGGGTACGTATAAGATGAACTTATGTACTGTACTACAGTGACATTGGACAATCGACACGAGTGAATCACAGCTACGACACAATGGCTCTACAGAAACCTCGGTGAAATAACGCGACGTAATTCGCAAAGAGCATGAAAGAAAAAAGAAAGAAAGAAAAATTTTATTCAAATAAATCTGTACAGATACTTTTGAATCGTCAATTGTTATTATATCATATTTTTGTGACTTGTAACTGGAACACTAAGTGCAAGACCACACATCTTTATCCGATAAATATTCTTCTATTGTATAGTAACCTTTTTCAATTTTTAATTTAAACTGGTGAAAAGGCAATTCGGCAAGATTTTGTGGTATTTTATTAAAGAATGTTATGCCTCTTCCAACAAATGATTTCCCTACTTTACTTAGTCTAAGATTTGGGACAGCAAGTTTGTTTTTGTTCCTAGTATTAAAGTTATGTACATTACATTTTTTTTTCAAACAAATGAAGATTTTGGTGGACATAAACAAGATTATGGTAAATGTATTGAGACGCTACTGTTAAAATATAGATTTTTTTAAATACTTCCCGAAGTGAATCACGTGGTCTAAGGTTATAAATGGCTCGGATGGCTCTTTTATGAAGTACAAATATAGTGTTAATATCAGCAGCTGAGCCCCACAACAGAAGACCATATGACATTATACTATGAAAATACTAAAATAAACCAATCTTGCTGTATAAATATCTGTTAAGAGCCTTATTTTCCTGACTGCATACGCTGCTGAGCTAAATCTACATGCCAAAGCTTCAATATGAAGTCCCCACTGGAGTTTTGAATCTATAGTAATTCCTAGAAATACTGTACTATCAACAATTTTTAAGCATTCGTCATTCAAATTAATACTGGTGATGACCTGCCTCACATTAGGTAATGAGAATTTTATACAATTAGTTTTTTTAGTGTTAAGCAATAAATTATTAACTGTAAACCAATGTATTACTTGTGAGATGGCACCATTTACGTCGTCAAATGTTTCTTTTTTTCTATTAACGTTAAAAAGCAATGATGTATCATCTGCAAATAGTACTATGTCAGAAAGTTTATAACAATGGTAAGGAAGGTCATTTATATATAAAGAAACAGTAAAGGACCCAATATGATGAATATGAACCCTGAGGCATGCCCATGCGTAGTGGGCCACCAGAAGAGCTAGAACCGTTTACAACAACCTTTTGAGTTCTGCGCGTCAAATAAGATCTTAAGTATTTTACTGAACAATCTGATACACCGTAATGTCTTAACTTGATAAGTAAGGTCTCATGATCGACGCAGTCAAATGCTTTTGACAGATCACAAAAAATCCCAATCGCATCTTGCTTACTCTCCCAGGCGTCATATATGTGCTTAATGAGGGCAATCCCTGCATCAGTAGTATTTTTTTATTTTTTACAGGCTTAACGCTTAACTTGGGGCTAGATGGCGCTGTGTGATTGTCAATAGATATTTATTATTTATTATTATGATTTTTATTTATGGTAAAACCGAACTGTTTTTATGCAATATTTGATTTGTATTAAGATAATTAAATAATTGATTAAATATTATTTTTTCAAAAATTTTATTATCGACGGCAGAATGGAAACTGGTCTGTAATTGGATGGATCACTTCTGGCCCCAGATTTATATAATGGAATTAATTAACTAAACTTCATTAAATTTGGAAATATGCCTTCATCTATACTTTTATTGAATATGAATGCCAATTGGGGTGCTAAACTTTCAATTATAGATTTAATTATATTTGTTGATATTCCCCACAGATCTTCAGTGTTTTTCATATTTAACTCTTTAAAAGTCTTGACAATTGTGTTAGAATTAATATGACTAAACTTAAATGACTGGTCACGTTCTAGAATACTAGATGTAAGAAGAGCGTTAGCAGCAGAAGAACTAGAGTATAAAGATTTAGTAATTTCGGTTGAAGTATGGTAAAAAACGTTTCAAACGCATTAACTACATCAGATTCCTTATTAACAATAGCGTGTAGTTACTAAACCCCTTAGTTCTTCTTACATTTGCCTTACCCACGCCTCTTTACAGTGTCAGTGGGCGGCTATCACTTACCATCAGATGATTCGTCTGTTTGTTTCCATTCCATATTATTAAGTATTAAAAAATTTAAGAAATTCTTACCAAAAGCTTTGGCAATGGCAACGTTGGATATGATTCCAACAAGAGGCACTATCAGCATTCCAGTGCCGAGGTGTGATACCATTTCGCTTCCCGTGAATGTTGTGTTGCCGACTGTAGTGTAAAACGGCGGTGGCTGTGGTTTCGGTAGACCCCGCGTTATTTTACCTACAAAAATATTAGTTGTGAAACACAAGATTGCTTTTTAAAATGTATCATTCAAGAATATTTTAAATGTTTAAATCAATGCTTGGCGATTATAAAAATATTGGGGGAGGCGGGAAGTAGTGAATGCCTATTTTCTTGTTTCTAGAACTCTAATAAGTTAGCCAATGGATTGACTACTATGCATCGCCTTCTTGGAAGTCGCTAAAAATTATAATTTTATCAAGTAAATCAGTAAAAATAAAAACGTTGCATTTGTTGTATTCTTAAATTTATTTGCCTTATTTCCTAGGTATAAGAATCATTAAATAAATCGAATAGCAGGAAATAAGAAATAAATTATCGCGATAGCCAAGTATAACTATACACTGACAAAATAAACAGAAGTAGACAATTTAACGTAAACTTATTGCGCCTACAATACAGTTGAAAAGCAAGAACGTAGCCGTTACCGGGGCCGTACTAACTCCATTAAGGGCCTTCTGCAATGTTATTCTCAAGTCTCTGTTTCTCTTATTGCACTTTGACTTTCAGACAAATGGAATTAAATCGTTGACGTGGACAATTAACTCATATATATACATTTGCTATCATTACATACATGCAAAATATACTTTCATAGAACTATACACACACCATATATACCATTTAGGTATAAGGTTAAAAATCAGTTTGTGTTACAGATAGCGCCATTTGCAGAGGGTCCACGGCTTAAGAAGCGACGAATACCGGACGTGAAGCTAAGCTCGCCGAGGGGTCTTGGAGAAGCCTTTTACAGCTCTGGGATTTTTCGTACGACAAAGAAGAAGATGCTCTACTATCGTAGAGAAGGCCCTAAGTCCAGAAGTGAATGCCACTGGCAGTAAACGTTATGTATGTAGTTGCAGTTACCAAGCAGTTTAAGCTAGTTTGCCTAAATTCGTCACTGTTCAAACGCGGGTACGCACAAGCATCACCGGCGGCTGCGGTCTGGCTCAGAGTTATGTTACCTGAAATCGGGAGATCTTCTAAACATTTGTAATTTAACTTCGGCGACGCCCCGCACGCAATCCGTGAAGCCTTTGTTCTCAGTTTTCATTGTGTAATTATTATCAAATTAGAATACTGGTAGGGTGGAGATGATAAAATTTTACATTATCAGCGAAGTTTGTTTGTTGACTTTTTTAATTATAAGTTTGTATCTACGACTTATAGGTTGGATAACTAATTTTATTTATTAAGCTTTAAAGAAGTATAGATTATGCTGTCGTTTGTTTAAAAAGTTTAATATTAATTACTCATTTGTAAATTTCAGAGAAAAGTTAAAAAATGTTTCCAGGAGAGACTTATGGACTTATGCAAAAAATCACTATCCTCATTGATCCTCTTATTTGATTATTGGCGTATACGAACATAATTCTTTAGCATCATATTATTTTTATTTTTAGTATTTAGATAGCTTTTGCTTTCAAATGTTTCCTTTCACTGGCTTGTTTATTTTTTTTCTCATATTAAAACGAAATTTTACCCTTTCACCGTTAGGCATCTAGACAATCTAATGTTAGTACTGCTTTTAGAGATCTCTGGCGGTCAGAGGGTGAGTCCTTTCCTCTTGCCACTTTAATTTGCTAATCCTGTCACTGTGGTTCCTAACGAATGTCTTTATTCGAGATCGTATTGCGTAGAAAACACCTAAATGAACTCTCCATAGCAAGCTTATTTAAAAGTGGCCACCTTACGAATTTGGTAAATTATAAAAAAGAAAATAACATACCAGTTAGAATCAAAGGATCGGTGGTATCATGGTGTACAATTGCAGCAACAATCGCAGCCAATACCACAACCACGGCGTTCCTCGCCACACCCGCAAACCACAAACACTTCTGTAGTATTGCAGCACTGTTGCCACCTTTCTCGTCCATGGCAGATTTGATTCGGATGTCTTTGAGCGCCTGCGGAAAATACTTTGCCATTGTATTTAGGTAGAAATTAGTGCTATTCAGCTGAGCTAGCATTAAATTTTGAAGTTATCGAGCGTCGGTGGCTGAATGGTGTGGACTGTCGCCTTCCTACCGAGAGGGCTAAGGTTCAAAGCCCGACACGTACCAATGTGTTTTCGAATTTTCGAAAATATATGTACGTTATCCGACGCTCTTACGGTGACCAAATTACGGAAAGCGGAGAGTAGTAGTCTTCAAGGTTTAAATGATTACTAATAATTAATAATAATTATAAAAATCTTTATTTATCACACAACAATTATAGGAAACATACATCAATAATCGTGTGATCTGGAGCCCAAACTAGGGCGACCCTGTATTTCGGGACTCCAGGTCTCACCTGTAGATCAAAGAATGTAGTCGTATAACAGTAAAATGTGTATATGTGTGTGGGTGTGTGTTGTTGAGTGGGTGTGTGTGCGTGCGTGCGTGCGTGCGTGTGTGCGTGCGTGCGTGCGTGCGTGTGAATGAACTTTGGCTTACTGTACGATTGTTAATAGGGATTCCGTTTTGTCATAGTTCAGATTTAGTAACCAATATTGTATTTTTTTTTTCGAACTGACTACTGCTGTTGGCCGCAGATGGCCTTTACAGCTTCACCGGGCTAGTGGCGAGCGCAGATGGCTCTCAGCCTTAATATTTAAACAACGAGCCTAAGGGCGTCCCGAACGGGACTCGAACCTCGGCTTAGGCGTTGCGGGGGGGCTTGGTAGCCTAACATATGTTTGGGAGAAAAGCGGCCCGGCACATGCCGGTTAAGCGAATAGGACTGTGCGAACCTACAGGGACACGCGACGATGGCCCCGCCGGCGGGACGGAATCTCGGTTGTCGGTTTTAGAGTGTAATTTTATGATTTAGCTATTTCGGCCGCCGATGCGGCGGCGACCGTGATGGATCGTCCGGATCGTCTGCACGTCTCTGGACGCCGACGTTACGCGCGCGGAAATATTATTATTAAGCTGCTGTTGTTGAATAATCAGCAGAGGAGACAATGAGCGGGGTTTGAATGCGCTATTGCCGAGTCGAAGAAGCGTGTTGGACGCAACTTTAGGTACTGCGAAATCGTAGGCAGCCTAAGTCTAAATGAAGTTCAAGTTGCGTATGAACACGGCGCTTCCGTGGCTTTACGCATGAATTGTCTCGGAATACTTGTAGCCTATGGAACGTGTTTGGACGCAGCGTGTGGAAAACCACACCGGCATACGTCATTATGGCCTGATGCACGCAGTTAAATTCTCACCTTATACTAAGCGGATAATTTACTACGCCTGTTTAGTAGGCATGGAGGCGCCGAGTGCGTATGCAGCCTAGTTGCGCACTGTTCTGATGTGCGGCCCAAAGGTTAGACCACTATCGAGAGTGACGCCTAGGTATCGGGTGTCTTTCTCACCCCGACCGATAGAACGCCCGAATAGCGTTACCTGACGTGGGAGGATCGACCGGACGGCGCGCCTTTCTTCTGAAAGAGGACCGCCGCGCTCTGTCCGGATTGACCTCGACCCTCCCTTTCCTATACCAATCACCTAGCGTGTTGGCGACTTTTGGAGGGTCCTTACTATGGGGCCCGCGCGCCTTGACGAACAGTAAATGGCTGTATCGTCGGCAAACAACGCGATGTTCGTCCTGAGCGGGGAGGGACGGAACTCCGGGAGGTCGCTAGTGTATAGCGTGAATAGGAGTGGGGATAACACCGAGCCCTGCGGTACGCCTGCCCGCAGGGGGGTGGGAGGGATAGAGTGCCCTCCATACGATATCGGAACGTGCGATTTGATAGAAATTCGCGCACTATGCGTACTAGACGGTCGGCACGTTTAGTTTGTATAACTGTATAACAAACTTCGTGCCAGACTTTGTCGAACGCTTTTGCGACATCGAAGAATAATGCTCCCGTTTTGTGGGGCCTCGCGAGATTGAAACGGGAGGAGACATGCTCACTATGCGATGTACTTGATGTACGCACGAGTGTTTGGTTCGAAACCCAAACTGCTCGTCGGGAAGGAGGCCTGCTGAGTCGACGTACTCACGCAGGCGGCCAATACTATGCGTTCGTAAATTTTACCAATCACATTGAGTAAACTTATCGGACGATAGCTAGCCGGTTCGCACTTTGGTTTGCCGGGTTTGGGAATGCCGATGACGGTGGCTTCTTTCCACGATTGTGGGAAAATGCTCAGCGCCGAGTTGAATATGGCGGTGAGAAAGGTATGTAGCGCGAGCGGAAAGTGTTTCAACACTTTGTTTGTAATGCCGTTGGGCCGGGGCTTTGCGCGGGTGGAGGTTTTTGACGATAGTCGCGACCTCATCCACCGTGACCGCCCTCAGGGGGGCCAATATTGTAGTATGGACTTGCATAATTAACGAGTTCTACTGTAAATATTTAAGACTTTATTCAGTTGATTATAGAGATATGGAGCAGGAACAGTAAGTGTCGTCTTAGAAAAGCAGTGTGGTGTTAACAATATTGCAAACCTTATTTGCTCTTCGTCTTGCAAGAATAATTAGGATCATAATATATTATGTTCTGTATATTTCTTCTCTTCTTATATAATTTATAATTGAGCAAATAAGTCGCTGGAAAAACAGGTTAACTTACTTCTAGTTAAGACAAAATTGAACTTTCACGACCTTCGTAAAATTTGAGCTTGTCTATACATATATTTATTAGTTTGTAATGAAATA